>JAAIXJ010001237.1:0-14501 GCA_013403705.1 Heliconius hermathena | reverse complement strand
AGTCGCTCCAACAGGGTTTCAAAAGATGAAAAGTAATCGACCGTTAGGCTTGGACTGTAATAAACTCCAAGCAAGACCCTTGTATGCGAAAGAACCACTTCACATACATTCTATCTACTTGGTAACAACCCGTAGGTACAATACAATCCAGTTTCGAGCTGAGCAAGTAGCACATATACAAAATAATAATAATAATAATAATACTTTATTGCACATGAAAAAATATATATATACAATTTACATAAAAAAGGACATGTAGATACTTATGTAGGTACATATGTAGGTACTTAAATCAACATGTGCAATGGCGGCCTTATCACTGCAAGTGATCTCTTACAGGCAACCATTAAAAGTGCAGGACTTTATGTAAGAGAATACAGTAAGGCTAAAAGTATTACTTAACAAAGTAAAATAAAAAAAAAACATAAAAGTACATACATACAAATATAAATACATATACATATTATACAAATACATACATATATACACATACATACATATATACATACATAAATACATACAATAAATAAATACATATATACATACTAAAATAATATGAAAATGCACATATATGTAGATATTACATGACCATATTATAAGTATTGCTCTAGGTAGTAATTTTTAAGCCGGCGCTTAAAAATATTTACTGATGGAGATCGTCTAACTTCACCTGGCACCGCATTCCAAAGTCTTACTGTTTGGACAGTAAAAGAGTCTCCATAGCATTTAGTGTAGCATAATGGGACTTCTAGGAGATTGTTGTTGCGGGAACGAAGGTGTTGGGAGTGGAGGGTGTTCGACCCCAAGAACTTAAAACGTTCTTTGAGGTACGAAGGAGTGACAGGATGGCAAAGGATTGTGTAAAGGAGAGTGAGTGAGTGTAATTGTCGTCGGTCTTTTACTGTGAGCCATTTAAGCTGAGTACGGTATTGTGTTACGTGATCAAACTTTCGAAATCCGAAGATAAATCGGATTACGATATTCTGCATCCGTTCAAGCTTATTTAGTAGTTGTTGACATAAATCTAAGTAACACGAGTCAGCATAATCAAGTATAGAAGAAGTTTGAGCCAATGAGATTTTAGTCTTTAATGGTTCTTCCATCTTCTCAAACTTCTTATAGCACAAAAGATCTTACGGCTGAGCTCGGCAATTTGAGGAGACCAGGAAAATGTGCTGTCCATTCTGATTCCCGAGTTCTTAACACTATCACTTAGCTCTAAGCAAACATTATCAAAAAGGATTTGAGGGAGATTTGGTTTTATTTTAAATAGCTGCTTAGAATGTCCAAACATACATACGTTAGATTTACTTGGGTTGATAGATAGTTCGAACGATTTACTCCAAGAACTAATTAAGTCTAAATTGGAATTAATGTTCTTTATCTCTCTTGGTATGTCATTAACAGGTAACGTCTTATAAATTTGTAAATCGTCGGCGTAGAGATGATATGATGTCGATATATGTGGAGTGAGCATATTAATAAAAATGGAGAACAGTAAGGGAAACAGCACACCTCCTTGCGGAACGCCAGCGCCTAACTGACATTGAGAAGTATGCTTCCCGTGCTCTAGGTGCGGCCGTGAGGATATGAGTAAAACCATTCAGCAGCTATTGGAGAAATGTTAATGGACCTTAAATGGCTAAAAGGATGTCGAAATCAACTGTATTGAACGTATTAGAAAAATCTAATAACGCAAGTACAGTAACTTGTTGGTTATCAATGCCTAAAGAAAATGTACAGCAGGCTGCCTTATCGCTATAAGCGATCTCTGCCAGGCAACCCTAGGGTGTAGGAGAATGTAAAATCGGTAGGCGTGTATTTGCTTTATATACTTATACATACTTAAATATATACATACATGCATATACTTACACATATACTAATATTGTATTGTATAAAATAATTTATTATGTTAAAATATAATATAATTTCTAATATCAACAAATATATATAAATATGGTCACGTTGATTCCTAAAGCAAAGATACAAAAGCTTAAATATATCCTTTTACATATTGTCTAGACTTATGCACTATTAATTATTTTACCTGCTAGTCCAAAACGCCGAATCTTATTCTGTCGAACGTAATTATTTTTTTTTTATGTAATTTCTATTATCAATTATTGTAGCAACAAATATATTAAACGAGATAAATAGAAACGCGACAAAAAAGGTACGGTAGGTAAGGTAGGTAAAGCATAAGGTAGTGCCACCAGTGACCTACAAATGTCGTCGTTTTTCAGTATACTCACATAAATTTTACAAGCTTTATTCACATAAATTTTTACAAGTTGAGTCGCTGAGTATATATTTATATATATATATATATATTTCCAATTTCAAGACAACTAAATTCATATACTCGTATGATTCTTACTGCAATTTAGTACCATATGTATATTCTGCCATTTTCTTTAATGATAGAGAATTGAAACGTGCATATCTGCATTACTTAAGCTAATTAATTTATTCACTTTGTAAGTTAATACTAGTAAGTTTCTTAGCTTCTCTTCACCTCTCCTGGACCTCTGTCCAGGGGTTGAATCACAATTATTTACCTTTTAAAACTTCATCAGATAACTAGGCATGCGTTAGGCCTGATTTAAACCTGTATAACCAAATAACAGACGCGATTCCGTACCCCGTATAACACTATGGTGGTCACTATGTAGTGTATTTTCGTTCACAACGGAATACCGATCACCGAACTGGGACCACATTGTTAACGTAGATTTAAAGACTATAATGAAAAATGATAATAATAATTGAAAATTAAATTTTTAGCCAATTCAATAAAAGTTATTTTGCTATAGTTTTGTCGTACAAACATCTTTAATATTAACATAAACTGTTTATTCATAAGCCAATTCTGTTCATTAAACGTAAACGGACAATAAAGATATTAAAAATTTAGTTAAATTAATTTATGAAAGTATAGTTAGTATCTCAAAAGTAATCAAGAAAATCCTTCAGGAAATTACTAGGGTAATGAAGTGCGGTGACCACATATGGGGGAAGATACCTAAAGGTTTTTGTAGCATTGTTTACGTTAAAAATTATATGAAAAATTCTTTATATTTATTTTTTTAAATTGTAAATCATAATCTTTAAAATTAGTTTTACCCTTTAAAATTGCTCACCTTGATATTTGTATCTAAATTGAGTACGTTTTTACTTGTAAAAAAAATTTGAGGTAAAATCTACTGTGATCAAATTGGGTTACTCAGAATCAGATGTTTTGCATTTTCAATAAATTGCCCCTTTCGTTTCTTATTGCCCTCATTCCACTGGATAGTTCCTCTGAGGTGTCAGCAGTCTCAGCATCCGACTCCATCAAATCAATCAAATCATCATCCCTCAAATTAATGCAATAAATGTCATTAAACACTAATAATCTTAGTAAATTGATTGATATATTTGAATTGTCAATTCAAAAGCATTCTCTTTTAAATGTCATTCTAAAATTATTCAAAATGGATCATCAAAAATGTCAATAAATAAATCAAAATTCAAACAGAAAAAAAATACTAAAATAACCAATATAAATAACCAAAAATATTAATTTAATCTCACATTACCTACAAAGACTACTACATCCTACGCATGACATATCGGGCCATCACCAGCCGCGAGCAAGCAGGCTCACTAACTCAAAATACGTTCTCTACGGTACGCTGACCATTTCATCTACGGCACGCTCACCGTTTCATCTGCAGCATACTTAGCCATGTATCAATCTTCATACTATTCTAATAAGATATATTACATAATGACAATTCGAAAGTGACTAAATTTACACTCAAAAACTATACATACTAAAGCTAGCAAAGTAAAACTAGATTAGCATGTTTTTTTTTGTATGTACCTCACTTTAGTCCCGTTACATTTTAATAATAAATTATTGCAAGTATTAAAACTATAAATAAAATAAATAAAAATAAAAATACTTTATTTGTTCAACAGATTTTACATACAAATNGGTTGGGTACGATTACTAATACTGAAACATATAAAATTTGTTTTAGTAATATTTAGGGTTAAAAGATTTCCATTTAACCATAAAGCTAATTTTGCTAAGCCTTGTTCAGCAGTAAGTACATAAGTAGTAAGTAAACTTATAAATATAAAATCATTACATAACCAAAATTTAATTTAAATTTAATTTTTTTTTTATTACATAACCAACAACAATACAATTTCACATTACCCGTTGGCCCCACACTGGGCAAGCCTGTCTTGTATCTTTCAGAATTTCAGAATGTTATTTCTATCACTTGCGAATTATTTGTTGTAATTGAAAAAACAATATTCTTTACTTGTTTTACCTTCACGTCTACCTATGCGAGATTTTAGACAAAAGGAATCTACTACTGAACCGATTTACTAGAAAATTTCACCAATTGCTTTGTTTTAATTCAACTTAAATACTAAAGTTTAGTTCATCAAAATCGGTTCATTAAAAAAAAAGTTATCGTCATTTGAAAGAAGTCGTAATTAATTCAAATGACGATAACTTTTTTTTTANAATGGCGGAACTCAACGCCGCGCTTTACTACGTTAACAGAGCGAGGAAACTAAAATATTAAATCCCGTTTACAGTTGTACGCTTGTGTCCTGCCCTAGACGGTTACATTATTTAATTATTTATTATTTATAATTAATTAAATTATTTTTATTTCCCCGTTCTGACAAAACAAAGCGCGGCATTGGTTTTCGACATTCAACTCGAAAATTGACTCGAAAAATCGAATTATATTCCTTACTAGCGGCTCGCCCACGGCTTCGCCCGCTTAAAATACATGATTACTGATTTAATAAGCACAATCGATTGACAACTATAATGACTTCTAATATGACTTTTTTTTACGACATTATCGTCAAAGAATTTTTGATTGTTTTAAATAAAAAATTCTTTGACGATAATGTCGTAAAAAAATCATATTAGAAGTCATTATAGTTGTCAATCAATTCTGCTTATTAAATCAATAATCATGTATTTTAAGCGGGCGAAGCCGTGGGCGAGCCGCTAGTATTAAATATTTAATTTTTTTGTGTGGGAATTGAAACCGTCGTCACACGCTTATGCTCCTACCCCACAAACGGCTCAGTATTGATTAGATGATAATAATACAACAGCAAATGACGCTTACCTCAGCTTAGCTCCACTCTGAATTGATCAGAAAGAAATTAATATAATATTGATTATTTAACATGTTCCAGCGCTTGTCTCATCGATCTCTGGACTGATGTATTACAACAAGGACTCGCGGTATTTATATATATTTTTCTTTTTCTTGTCAAATATATTGTTCTTTATTTAAAAGGAAGCTGTTTCTAAGGTTCCGTATATTTTAGGGAAAAAAGGAACCCTTATAAGATCACTTTCTTGTCTGTCCGTATGTCTGTCTGTCAAGAGCAATTGTCTCAGGAACTTGGAGGTATCGAGTTCAAATTCAAACCATATATTCGAATCTACGGCCCCATGATTTCCTAAAAATAACATATTTGTAGATTTACTTTAAAAAATGTAGGGCCGTTCATATCGCAAAAACACGTATTTCCACGTTAACAGTGGGTTTGATGCCCCCAAGTGAAGGAGGGAATCTGTTATTTTCATTTCCTCTGGTCACAAGACAAACCGCAACGTTGAGATCCGTCACACGTAATATCTGAAATATTAGGCGAATCGTGGGGTGGGGTGTGCGTTAACACGCTAGTGTAGCAATGTAGGTAAAAAGAAAATCTATTCCATTTACCTACACTGCTATATGCGGGATATAGCGTGTAACTCAACTTTATATTTTTATCACTTTTTATTAGCTAAAAACTTTATTAATTTATTTTGCACTACACTACATGTTGTAGTTTTACGAGAAACTATATTGTGAAACTGTATGTAGAAATAATTTTGTTTTATTTTGCTATTGTAACAGGAAGAATTGTACCCGGCGACTATGGCGGGTTTATCGCACTCGTTATATACTTCTCAAAAAGGATTAACGTGGAAAGTGAGCGGTTACAACCAGAATCTACATGTAAATATAAACGTTTTTTAACACTTTTTTAAGTATTTTCAGTATTAGTATGGATCAGCTTAAATAAAATAATGACAGTTTTTAACAAAAAAAATCGACTTCTTTAATTTCAACCGGATCCCATAAACCAAACCTAACCAAACTTTCATTTAATTGCTCTGGAAGTATACATTTTCCGATAAAAAAAGTATCATCGTAATCGGTTGGCGTGATATTGAGTTATTTGTCCATTTGTCGCGCACATATAATACTTCATGCAAATTTAAGACTTAAGTGATTTTTTATGAATTTCATTGTCAGAAATGGACCAAATTAAAATACCACACGGGACGCTTTCAAATAAAAAAGAATCGTCACAATCGGTTCACTCAGTTAAAAGTTCTGAGGTAACAAACAAACAAATACAGTCGAATTGATACCTCCTTTTCTTACAGAAGTCGGCTAAAAAAACTTATAAATAGTTAATGCTGAAATTGTGTAAATATAAAATGTTGCTTTCCCTAATTGTCGTATTATTATTTCAACTATCGTAGCATTTTAAATAAAAATGTACGACATCAGATCCCCTCGAATGTCTCGATCCTCACATCATCCTCCATTGACCCGCAGCTGCTGGTGGAGCTGGTGTCGCGCGAGATGCACGCGGGCCGCCTCACGCAGCAGCTGTTCGAGGCGGTACGGGCGGAGCGCGCGCGCACCTACTACAACTTGCTCATCCAGCCGGAGGAACTGGAACAGTGAGGATTACACACCATGTTCAAGTGTGATAGCTTTTACTTTTAGAGTTCCGTACCTCATGAAGAAGAAAACGGAACCCTTATTAAATCCTTTTTTTTGTATATTTGACTGTCTTTCTGTCTGTTAAGATCATTTTTTATCAAGATCACCTCGACATATTTTCTTCAAGTCAACGTAATCAAAAGATACGAGAGTTTATGTTGTTTTGTATGAAATTGTCCCCGAAATAAAAAAAATGTTATAAATTATTTTTACATTGACCTAGAATTATAAAATTTGGCAAGAAGTGACTTGTTGCCAAATTTTATTATTCTATATTATTCTGCATAATGCGCATACGCAAACTTAAATTTCTCAACATTTATAAGTTATATTTCCTGTTAACCTATAATACAATCGTTAACTTGGCCACTTTTTTTGTAGAAAAACAAACAAATACCAAAGCGAATACAACTTAAACTATTTACTGAATTAAATATTTGTTACAGAGATGTCCGGTTCAATGTAATTATGGAGCCCTATATATCTCCGAGAGACAAAGCTGCCGTCTTACAAAATATTACGTATTCCGAATTGAAAAAATTCACTCACAAGTTGTTCGGGAAAATGTACTTGCAAGTGAGAATAACATGACTGTATATAGATATTACAATTTGAACTAAAAAACATATTAATATATTTTTTATTTAGAGGCCGTCATGGCACAAGCATGTGACTGTAACGCGACAGTTGTGAGTTAGATCCCCACTCGGGGGAGTAAATTTTTATTTATTNCAATAAACATTTTATTCCTTTTTTTAAATCTTTTTATTCTTTTTTAAAAAGTGGCTAAGCAAAATCCTCATAATAGCGCGATACAGTGTGAAGCTAATTTTATTTTAGCTTCACGCCGTTCCTGCGTGTAATAGGGTAGGCAGAGGGAACATAGTGTTAAGACATTGTTATACATTGTGCTAAGACACACTCGATTTTACATACATTGCATGTCGCGCCTTGCTTTGTCTTGTGACCAGAATAAGCAAATGAAAGTAGTTCCCACGAGTGACAATCGGACCCATAACGGCAACGCTTACAGTCGAACGCTGTGCCGCTGCACCCCTAAGACCTCAACTTTCCTATTTACTTATAAGTAAAACAGTTATTTCTTTATTTAATCGTTATAAATAATGAAGAAATAGTGTAATATTTTTTCATTTTCAATTATTATAAATAAGTAAATTGATATTATTTGTATCAATGAATATTATTTATTTTATTATTTAAAAGTAAAAAATACTTTTTAAGGTACTTGTACAAGGCAACCTCGCCTGGCATGAAGCTATCACGATGTCTGAAAATGTTCATAACAATATAAAATGGAAAGCACTGTCTGAGCAAGAAATGCCTGAGGTAAATAATAATTCATTTTATATTATATTTTTGCTGTAAAACAAATAAAAACTGCTTGAAGCTTTTCCCCCATAGCCGGGTAGGCTGAAGGAACCTAGTGTTGAGTCACTCCGTTGTGTATAATTAAAATATAATATTTTCCCCAAGTGGGGATCCAACCCACAATCGTTGCGTCTATCGTCTGACGCTGGCCCATTATGTTATGACGACCTCGGTCTTATTGCAAAGCATTTTTAATTAAGCCAGCTAAATCACTGTGAAACTTTTTATAAGATGGCAAAAAAAAATCGAAAACGTGTATTAAAACTATATTTATTTGTGCCGTAAATGTTTCTTTCTTGTACAAAATTCCATTATGAAATTAAACAAATGGGAAGTATCCTACAGGTTTTAATTACGCGGCGAATTTTCTACAAAATCCCATAAAAAATCCATCAACGCTCATCTCTTTTAATAAGTTTGACAGCTTAACTTGGAACACAGAACATGTTCCAAGGTAAACCTGGAAATGTAGACCTGGAAATTTGATATTAATTTCAGCTTTAGAACTCGATGCCATTTTAAAATTAATGGCTTTGGTCAAACGGTCTGTCCATATAAATAGATGGACATCAAATTAATCCTGAATGGGTTAAGTTTTTTTTTATACTAGGTTCAATGTTATTATATTTTTTTCTAAAATTATTATTTTTTCTAAACAGATAAAGGTACATCAGTTGCCATTAGGAGAGAAATATCTTCGAGTTGCGAGTCTTAACCCCTCATCTACTAATAGTATAGTGAATGCGTACTACCAAGGTGAAGCAACTAATCTTAAAGATGCGCAGACTGTATGGCTTCTTACGGTATATATTTTGATATTATATAAATAAGATTTATTTTATTATTGATAAGTTCCATTTTATCTATATTAATATTATAAAGATGAAGAATTTGTTTGGTTAAACGCGCTTATCTCAGAAACTAAGTACCTACTGGTTGGAATTGAATAAATCTCTTTGTTATGAATTTTTTGTTGGCTGTAAGCCATGTAATGGTGGGTCACATTGACTGACTATGTATACGCCAAATTCTTCGTTGTAAGGCTATGAGATTACGCATCCACTCAAATTATCGTATATCCACACGTGATCGCACACACACACAAATGAGGTCACATATTTACACATGCGTTTACATCCACACATGATATTACACATCCACACACGTGAAAATACGTTCACACTAAAGCGCACATTGATACGTGAGATCTTATACGTGGATCTGCAGATCCACGTATAAGATCACATATCTACACGTTGAGTTACAGATTCACACATGTGATTATACATCCACACATGCACTTACACACATATCGACACGTGAGGTCACATGGACACCTGGGATCAGACATCTATACGTGAGAACATACATTTGCACATAAGATGACAGAGTAGTCAATTTGTGATCTAATTGTAATTATCTTTTTTATTTTTTTATGTATGAGTCCTCGTAAAATTAAAGTATTTTTGAGGACTTACTTATATGACAAAAATGAAAAAATAGAATTTGTACACTTATTACTGATTTTTTGCTCTATTTACGTATGTAGTTGCTTATGGGGGAACCAGTGTCCAACACGCTCCTTACTAAAGAACAGCTCGGCGACAGAGCGTTCAATACAATGAGATACACTTTTGGAGTTCTGGGGAGTTCTGTTACTGTCAACACACAAGTGGATAAGTTTAAGTATGTTTTTTTCACTAGTTTTTTTTTTTTATTTATATCAGATAGCCGACTTACGTAGTATGTAGTGGTCGTAGTCGTAGTCGCACTGAAGTTAGCTGTAGATGGATGCATAGATTTGATTTAAAGATTTTTCTTACTGTTTATTTTTTTCTCGAATGAATGTGAAGGTGAAAAACTGACTCCAGGGCAGCCTAACTCGTCGACAATATATACAATTAAAATAATATTATATACAATTTCCATACAGCGTGTCATACATAGATCAACGTATAGAGGCGTTCCTAAAGAAGTTCGCTCAAGACACCCGTCAGGGCGGAGAGAAAGCGCTGGCTACGTTGAAGCGTGAGCAACTGAGACGTATTCCTAATAATAATCTAAAAGAGGAGGTCATTATTTTGCTTTATTTCTTTTTATTTATTAACCTTGTCTTGTAAATGTCAATTTTGTTATTATTATATATATTTTTAGCGTCACGTTGTATCACGCACACGGCGAGGTAGGCAGAGGAAACCTAGTGTTAAGAGACTCCGTTCCCCATCATATTTTCCGCCGAATTCATATCATAACAAACGCCGTGTGATCCTGGCCTAGAATAGGATTACCTTCACACTGTTGGTGTCGTAAGAGGCGTCTAAAGTACGTGTGGTAGAGTCACGTTACCAGCATTGGCAACATGTATGGGCAGACTCGACTGGATAATTACCACCCCCGGCATCTAAAACCGGCGTGAGGTAGTGGTTTTTTGCCTTCCCGCCTGTCTTTATTGGACCTTCCGCTGACTTCACATCCAAAATATTACCAGGTTGTTGTTGACGCCCCTTTGAGGTCTTCAGATCACTGTCTGATACGGAGTATCAAGCCCATTAAGCGCGGCAGTTACAAAACAACCGCAACTCGTCGCGTCTGGCACTACAATTCAGCAGATTGCGATGGGATGGGTACATTTTACTCATCTTTTCCCTGGGGGTTAGTTTGCTTCTCTTTTGACGATCCTAGTACCTGTGCCGCTGCTGTTGCCGATGTGGTTCTGCAGGGCATGGAACTTTTTATTCCTAGTATTGTAGTGCCAATCGATGGCAAATCACGGTCTTGTTTTGATATACTTTGCAAACTTGCTACCTTAAGCAAACGCGAGGCATATCAGATCTGGGCTGAGGCCTTTGTTAAGGATCAAGGAAGGTGAAAACTTTAAAGAGAAAGTATAATCGAGCCTCTAGGTACTTTGAGAGGCAAATTGCCAGAGCAAGGTCCGAACATATCGCCAAAATCGGTCCTCCCAAAGGCTGCACTCGGCAACTTAAGACAGCCTTCGCTTCCTCTTTAGATTGAGTGAGAGAGAGCAGAGTTCCTCTGGTGTTGCACGGGGTCGTGGGCGGCAGTGATCACTTACCATCAGGTGACAAGAACGCTCGTTTGCCTTGTCTTTTCCATAAAAAAAAAACAAGCAAAATATATAAATGTTTGAGACTTCGATCAACTATCAGATTGTATATAAATACGACTCAAAAAATATGGCAACAGTCAATATAAGCCGAAATTCAAAATATTATTACACACAGACTTACGACATTAGACCATTTTAATAAAATCTAACCTCTAACAGTGATTTAAGGTTTAGTTTCGACTTGCGCGTAATGGATATAAAACATTTTACTCCGCGATGTGAACGACAAAAAAATACCATAATATTTTAACTGTTTTTAACTCCTCTGCGACTGACATGACATGTAGTCCTATAGACACCGCGAAATATAAAATTCGGTTCGGTTAAGCACTACCGCTTTCAGTACCTTGCAGCAATGAGCTTCCACGTCAGCATTAAAATACTAGACTACCATCTCAGTAAAATGGTTATATTTTCATACTGTCTCTATGTTAGATAATGTGCGTTTTTGTAATATTTTGCGTTATTTTAAAATTTAATTTTAATTACATAAATTATATACATTTATACTAATATTAAAAATAAAAATATAAAATTTTGTTTGTGAAAATATAACGTTCTCATCATAATCGAAAAATGGAAAATGATCCACGTCAGCATAATTGAAAAAAAATTGTCACGTCAGTCGCAGAGGATTAAATTCCTTGATATAAAATAAAATATAGAAGTCATGAAGTGACTTTCTTGACAAATTTAATAAATTCGCTAAAAATAAAGTCTTTCAACCTATAAAATAGAAAAAATTAAAACAAGCACTCCATACAAGTTTTAGTCCAGAGCACCCAATATTCGTAGTCGTAAATATTGGACAAGCTATGAAATATTTGTATTTAATTATTTAATACTGATTTTATAAAGCACACTGAGCCATTTTAGCATGTCCGCACGTTGGCTAAGGTTGGACCAACTAAAATCAAATAAGAACACTGTGCTTTTTGGGCTCTTATTTCTCGGGCCGTTTTTAGACTGTACTCCTCAATCTAGTGTATAATTGATCGAAGGTTTCAGATCTTTACTTCACATTAAGTACTACTTTATTTGAATTTTGATTATCTGATCTGATGCCTATCAGGCATTTCTATACTACTTTGATCAATGAGAAGTTCCCGCCCCTAATTCAATAAAGAATATATTGATTTTCATTTTTATTTTGTTCTTTTTAATCTTAGTCAGCTTCACGCTATATCCCGCACACCAGGGTAGCCAGAGGGAAACTAGTCTTAAGACACTCCGTTCTCCACTCTCTGTCGAATTCTGGAGGCATTGCGTGTTGAGTGGCAAAACTCAACGCCGCGCTTAATCTCGACACCAGAGCGAAGAAATGGAAATATAAATTTAAGAAAATATTTCATCTCCTCGAGTGGGGATCGAACCCACAACCAGTCGGTTTTACAGTCACACCTCGTGCCGCTGCGCCACGACTGGCCTCAATGGTTCTTATTACTGCAGATAAAAATAGTAATAGTATTAGTTTTTGGAAGGATAAATTATATATATATATATATATTTTTTAATTTTTTTTTTTTATTTTAATTCTTACTTTCACTACAGACTTTATGGTCCGTATCTTTTGTTATATTTACATTTCTTTTAATACTTTTTCTATAGATATTACTTAGAACTAGACTTATGTTATTACATACATATATTTCTATATTTATACAATATCTGCTTAAGAAAGTCCAGTTATTCACTTCAGTTGCCACTTACTAACTTAATCTAACACTATAATCTAAATCTACATGCATAAAAATAAACATTGTAAATAAATTTGACTTAATTGATTACAATAGATAAAATGTTCATTACGGATTACAAGATAAATTTTATACAACCATACAAATATTTCTTACGATTAGGGAAAGTGGGATGTGGATGGCATTACCGCCAAGATGGAGGACATGACCGCTTCGTTTCTATCTTTTATGGCCATCTTTAAATTATACTCCGCAATACCTTTTGTCGTTGCTTCTGTTGCCTTCCGAATAAGCCTTTTTATAGCGTCGTCGTCACCACTGGTGTAATAGGAACATCTGTCTGTGTGACGCGTTATTGCTACAATTGCGTGTGAAACGCTGTCATGTAGTTGTAATTTCGTCGACTTTGTGTTCACTATTATAACCGTTGCATTTGACAGGCCTTGGGCTTCATGAATAGTCAACACTTTTGAACCTATATTTACCCCATATCCCTGGTTGATTAAAGATTTTTTCTCCTCTTGAGTAAATGTAAGGTAGAGGGTTTCCCTGAGGTCTCGTGGCGCTGGTGTAGTTCTTAAATTTTCTATTCGGAGGGAGTGTACTACTTTTTTGGAAGCGTATATACCAAAGTATATCTCTTGAAGTGCATAGGCGACGTCCATGGGGCTTCTATGGGTACACAATAGGTCCTGGTTGATTTTGACAATTTGTGATGGACTACGGTAGAACATGTCGAAGAGATTGTCTCGGTCAATATAGGGGAGTTGGTTTATATCTCCAACCAGTAGAATTTCTTCTGCTCCAGAGATGCTAGCAGCTCCCACTATGGCTCCAAAGTGGTTCATCAGGGCTTCATCTACAATTAGGCGTTTACACGTTTCTGAAATATCTAATCCATTAACCAGCATTGATGCCATAGTGCGAATTTTACTATTCACCAAATTTCCTATACGTACCGAGAGCTTCTCCCGAAGTTCATTGGCTGATTCTATTGTGTTGGTAGTAATAAAGTCCCTATCCGTGTTAAAGTGCTCAATGATCCAGGTTGTTTTACCGCATCCGGGAACCCCGTTAACCCACTGTATCCTAGGTATCTCCCATTCCCTAGATGATGTTGATCTTAAAGTGTGATCGAGGCTCTCCAATTTCTCTAGCATTCCATCTTCCAGCATCACTCGTGTGCACTTGGCGATGACCACTATAGGGTCACTGCTTGGTGCGTTGAATTTGAGGTTGCCTGTTCGTCTGGTTTCCTCTTTGTTTAATTTTACAAATCCGACTGTAGAATTGTACGCCGCCATATAACTGTCTTTTATGTCACCTCTGAGGGTCTGTGCGGTAGCGTTGTTATAAATGGCGGCTTCGGCTTCTTTAAGTCTAACATCCAAAATTGAGTATCTGCGCTGAAAGGCTAGCAATATGTCCTCGCAAGTCCTGAGCTTCACTTGTTTGGTAGCTTTTAGG
>JAAIXJ010001187.1:0-14004 GCA_013403705.1 Heliconius hermathena | reverse complement strand
TTTTTGGTTTTTTTTCGACCTTCTGGCTGTAGCTAACGTAATTTGTGTAATATTCTTATCATACATATTAATTACATTATTGTACTATAAGAAAATATTATTTTTATCTTTACATTATTTATAAAATTTCACTTAGATCTAAGGTGATAAGCAAGTGTATATATAATTTCAGTCACACTTGTAACAAGTAACAAGGCAAAGCGTGGCGTTGAGTTCTGCCACCTCAACACGCAATGCTTCCAGATTCTACTTAATTTTTCTTGATTTGAATTCTACTTGATTCTACTTTAATTCTCTTCCCTTCCCCACCTCTCTGGAAAGTGGGGAACGGAGTGTCTTAATACTAGATTCCTTCTGCCTACCCTGCTGTTTGCGGGATACAACGTGAAGTTGATTTATTAATATCAAAACACGAATACTTTTATTAAGTCGCGGGCGAAGCCGCGATCGGGGCGTAGTATTAAAAATAATTTAAAAATGACATATTTGTAAATATTAAAGTTTGCATTTTATACGTTTTATATTTGTTGTATACTTTCAATACTTTTGTACTGTAAACAAAGACTAGAATGTCGCAAATATAAATTATAATAGTATAAATAAAAAGCTCAACAGAATATTTCTACAGCAGAACACATTGTTTCCTACCTATGTTGCTGTCTGCGGGATACAGCGTGAAACTGATTTTAGAAAACATTTACTATATCGAAATGGTGGGCTTTAGAAATAAATCATGTTATATTTTTCTCAAATCCATACATTTTTACATTTAAAGTGGAACAGTGTATATTTCCTAAAGTACAAAGTTGCCTCAACATTCCATGTTTGGGGTAACAAATGTTTTATATCTGTACTTACATTACCCACAAAGCTGAAAAGTTAGTTTGGTTGACGTCGTTAATGTAAGGAACTACTAGTCTGATAAGTACTTTATCGTACTAAAGTGAGGAGATAAATAACTAAAGTGTCTTAAATTATTTTGAATTGAATACAGTTTATAATATATATTAATAGTTAAAGAATACAGAGATGAGTCACAAAGTTCCCCGAGACACATGAACCTAAATAAATAATAGTAAAAATAAACAAAATCACAAAGTGCCGTGGTGGTGTCCAGCGCGGCCGTGGTCGAGCAAAGTGCCACGACGGCCTGTTGGCGCGACAATAGTTTTAGTACTTTTGTGAAAATGTTCATACTTATAGCAAGCTTTTGTGCGTGAATTGTCCCCGTTGTAAAATTACTAAGCGTAGTGTATGACACATGACACATGACATGTTCTAAGTATCGGAAGTAACTCTGACCGAAACTATTCCCTGGGTTACATCGAAACGATTGACGTGACATAATATAGTCAAAAACATTTTCAATTCGAATCAGTAGTTCCTAAGATAGCGCGTTCAACCAAACAAACTGATTAGCTTTATAATAGGATTACAATTAGTATGTACAATAATCTACCTCCCTAAATTATGATTTATTAAGGCATTATAAATTTAAATTGAATTGCATTACACATATACGTAGATGAGTTGCTTTATGTAGAGACCAGCATGGCGCAGTTGTTGTACATCTCGTTGCATATCATAGATATTGATACAGCTTAACGCTGTATCCCACACACAGCAGGGTAGGCAGAGGGAACCTAGTGTTAAGACACTCCGTTTCCCACATTCCGCCGAGTTCTGGAGGCATTGCGTGTTGAGTGGCGGAATTCAACGTCGCGTTTTGCCACGACACCAGACTGAAGACATGAAAATATAAATGTAGATAAATTATTCTATTTCCTCGACTGGGGATCGAACCCACACAACTAGTCGATTTTACAGTCACACTTTGTGCCCCAGCGTAAAATGTAGTGATGAATCACGAGATGCTTAGAAAAAGTAGACATCTAGCTAGCTACTATTTGTTACTATGTTAAAATGAAATCATATAAGATCTAAAGGTACAGATGATAATTTCAATTGAGACTATTGATGTCGTTATTAGGAGCTCTCAATGACCACTACAAATGTCGAGATCAAAGTTAATATCCTTCATTAACATCTCCTCGCCTCAGATTAGTGGCACTCCTACTCGATAACTAATTAATACAATTTAAAGATTATGAAAGTATATTTTATGTCGTCACATTAAGCATAAAATTCTAGGAAATTTATTAATATATGTTTCATTGGAAAATCCAAAGTAAATGAAAATAAAAAATATTTTCTCGTATTTTTAAATAAATGGTATTTTATTTTAGCGTTCCGCATATAGCAGGACAGGCACAGGAATGTCAGGAAGTGGCATAACACTCGGTTCCCCAATTTCCGCTCAATTTTTAAGACGTTGCGAGTCGGAACTCAACGCCGGGTTTTGTCTTATTACACGTGACGATATATAGTAGGAATCAAACTCACAACTCTGACGTTTAGAGTCAGAACCCATATCCAAATTCTTGCTAAGGAAAACAGATACATTCCTAGAGTGATCCGCGAGACTATTGAAATACAAAAACATCCTAACTTCAATAGAGAGGATGGTTGAAACTTTCTACCACTTGGGACCCACTCATAAAATCTTTGAAGTCTCAAATCCACCATACCAGAAGGCAAGGTACAGCCAGCTCATTTTGCAGGAACCCCGGGCAGTACGGTAGACAATTAAGAAATCGTTGGCGGTAGTTTGAAATAATAAATATCAGTTGTTAATAGTCATTTGACTGACGAGACGAATGCCACCTCAGTCTGTCACCACGTGTGATCACGGACTACTGCAAAGTGTTCGAAACGTCGTTCGACTTTCCAAAAATGTATAATCTCTATATATAATAAAATAGTAAAAATATTTTGTCTGTACATTTAGTAATTTTGACTGAAATGGATAGAGGGACACTTAAAAAGAATAGTAGGAAGCAAAAATATTTTTTTGATTTTTTGAATTTCTTGTCTGTCTGCCTACGTATACTACGTATGACCACGTAAATCTCCGAAAGTACTGAACTGATTTACTTAAAACTTTCACCAATTGTTTTGTTTTAACTCAGAATAGCATTTAAAGTTGTTTCATCAAAATCGGTTAATTAAAAAAAAAGTTATCGTCATTTGAATGTTCAATGTGAAAATTATATAGCAATCTATATCTATCCTTATAAAAACACATCAAATCAAATCAGCTTCAAGCTGTATCCCGCACACAGCAGGGTAGGCAGAGGAAACTTAGTGTTAAGACACTCCGTTCCTTACTTTTTGCCGAAAGTGAAGTGAAGAAAGTGAAGTGAAAACCTACCCTGCTGTATGCGGGATACAGCGTGAAGCTGAAAACAAAACAAAAAATATTAAGTAAATACATAGATTCTTCGGTGCGTTCGATCGTTTGAAATAAATCTATATAAAAATATCTTAAAACATCCTTTCTACGTGTATTCTGTAATAACTACATATTTACCAATTGTATATTCAACTAATAATATATGTAACTAATATAAAAACTACAGTAATCATTTTATATAGAATATTATTAATTCTTACCCAAATCAATAATTTAACATTTAAGGCTGTTTCTGAAGAAGTAAATTAAATTATTCAAAACATTTAACAGAGTTTTAAAATTATGATAAGACGTACATAATATAGGTAAAAAGAATGTAATGTTACAAAAATATATATGTATAATAAATAATTAGCTTTTTGTATCAATGCTCATAGTATATTATTATAAATATCAAGTATCTATATTAAGTATAGTCTATAGAAATTACGATAATGTAGTAAAAAAAGCATATTGGAAGATTACAGATTAAAGTAATAAAAAATCATATTAGAAGTCATTATAATTGTCAATCAATTCTGCTTATTAAATGAATCATGTAATTCAAGCGGGCGAAGCCGTGGGCGGACAGCTAGTCCTAAATATACGCGATTAATCTGGTAAAAATAGTTTCATTTAAAACAGATAATGTACCGTTACTCTTCGTTTGCTAAATGTTTGCTTTATATAAAATGTTTCAATTCAAAAAATATATTTTAATACCCGTATAAGAATAGAACTAACGACTACCTCCAACACTTTCTTACTACACCGCAAAAGTATTAACAATGTTAAAGTATCATTTAATTAGTCCCGAGGTAAGCCGTGGAGCTTTGAGGGCTCTTCGTCCATTTAAATTAGAACCGCCCTCTGACTGGTCTCCAGGCACGATACTTAGTAGAGATAGTAGGGTTGTATTATACTGAAACAAACGTTTAGGACTTTAAGTTGTTTTGGAGTACTTCTGTCGATGTGTTTATGTTATAAAATAACAACATACTGATTCGTATATTGAAATTCCTTTTAGAATAATATATTTATACTGTAATGATTTTATATTTATAAGTTTTAATATTCGCAATAATTTAATATAAAAGTGTAAATCAACCTCTTTGTTTAATAAAAAGATGTTTTTTAAAATAAGTTTATAGAACTAACACCAGAGGACACTAATAAAATGACGCTTTATGTGGTCGGAAAAATTCGAGATATACTTTTAGACTTGGAGCGGAAGAAGAAAGAGGTACTCTAGAATAACATATTGTATTTAAGATAGACATTGTACAAGCTCAATAGTATTTTACTCTGGAAGAAATATTAGTTCTGTAAAAGCCTCGAGGTGTTTGATTTCGTTACAATACTAAACGTGTAATACAGCTTCACGCTGCACTGATCATAGGAGAGTAGGCAAAGAAAACCTAGTGTTAGGACTTAAAATAATAAGTCGCTTTGGTCGTGGAGAGAATTAAGCTACAGTACTCTATAACTTTTAAAGCATAAGTGAAATTTGTATAAATTATTTGTTGGATCTAGTTTTCTTTTTGAAATAATGTCGTTTTGTTTAATAGTTTTACTTTATAGGTGATAATTTCAAAATTTATTTTTAACGATATTTTTTTAGTAGCGGAAATTTCTATAAAAATTTCCAACAGAGACGCTAAGAACATAAATAAGTTATGGCGTATGGCGGTGTTCAGCGAGATATAACTTTTTATTTATGAACTGATTTAAGTAAATTAAATACTATATGTTTAGGAAAATTTGCCAAAATACAACATTGACAACTGCATTTTAATTGGTTGTCTTAGATTAACATGCACAAAGGCACACACAAATAGACAACAGACTAATCGACAAAAATTAAAATAATATTTTTTTTTTCATTGTAAAAAGCCTAAGAAATTATATAATATTTTTTCTTATATATCTTCCATGTTCAGACGCAATTAGTTACGATTTTATTATACAGAACATAGAATAAAAAAAACTATTTATAAAAACAAAAACCCCGACTGTATAAAACTAAAAAGAAAATAAACAAGCCCAATAGTTTATTAGGATTAACAGTCGATCAACCTCTTTAAATTATGCGGGGTTCCTGGTAAAGATTTTGTTGATTGTTAATCCTAATAAACTATTGGGCTTGTTTATTTTCTTTTTAGTTTTATGCAGTCGGGGTTTTTGTTTTTATAAATAGTTTTTTATAATATATTTCACTTTTTTGTTAGGATTTGTTATTGTAATGATAATTATGTTATACCTTTTTGCAATTCTCGTATTGAGCTCTTGAATTTGATACTAATATTATGGTATTCGAAACTATTTTTTTTTCCCAAAGCTGCCATGATTGTTTTTTTTAACGTCACCTATCTAAGAACACTTGGGCTGCTAATACAAATCTAACGATACCTCAATTATGTAAATGCGTTCAGCGGTTCTGGAGATATGAGGTAATAAAGAATATTACATACATACAAGATACGTGCGAAAAACATAACCCTTCCTTAGCAGTCGGGAAAGATTTGTATCTTTCCCTTAAGTTGTTTTAACATTACAGGGTATTGCTCTATAAGCTTGGGGGTGCACTGGCTTTTAAATTTTTTTAATATGATTGTATTGCTTTTTATCTGTAATAGCGACACACCATTTTTTTTGTTTCTAACACTTACAGTAAGGGTAGTTAGGGGGTATCAATCTTTAACGTCGATTTATTTTCTCGGAAACTATTAAAGATATCCTCATGAAATTTAAATTGAACATGATCATCTATAAGCTTAATGCTATATATATTTTTTGGAATATTATAAATTGTAAAAAAATGAAGGACGTTTTGAAATTCCACTCTGTGAATTGACACCTAAAAAAAATTATATATATTATGCATATATCTAAGCTATAAGTAAAAAAAATCGAAGTAGTTGTACATATCTCAAAATAAAATAAAACCATCATGCGTAGGCACGTGCAGGCGTATAACAACTTACATAGAAGTATATCGTAATGTATATGAGACGACGAAAGTCGAGTCTAGGCGTGATGGTCACATTGTTGCTGCAAACAATACACATGCGAAAAAAATAAAAGTAAATATTCCCTCAACTAGTACTCGAACTCATAACCATCCTATATAACTCAGATAACGTAAGAAACAGCTATATTTGTCCAGATCTTCACGAACTTTTGTTTGTGGTCTGTAGGCTTGTGCTTTCAGGGATTTAGTTGGTCAATTTTGTCATTAACTTACCTTCGCAAACTAGTTGTTCCCTCCTAACTCAATAACGGTTGTTCCTGATTTAGTTTACCCTAGACCTAAAAGTTTTAGGGCGCCTCTAATCTAGATGAGGTTAATTAGTGCTCGAGTACATTGACCGGTGTTTGTGTATGTAAATAATTATTCATTTATTTATATGACATACCAATATTACAATGTAACCATTGGATGATGAGATTGTGATCAAGATGATGAAGCCATAGATATAGCTAAGAGATACTGAACCAATTTTGGCGAAACTTGTATCAAAGTCAAAGTCTGTTGTCAAGAGTGGCGTTGAGCTCTCAACACGCAATTCTGAACGGATCGTCTTAGCACAAGGGTTAGATAGCAGTTGGACTTCGAGTGATTGATTTGTGGAAGATATCTGAAAATAATGACATATTTAATAACAAAGTTGACAACATCACATCTGTATGTCGTGCTTATATATATCTGCAAGTCGCTACTACTCGTATGTTCAAAACATTACGTTTGTGGTTGAATTCCCATTCTTTGGAATATGTGTTTTCATTTTCTCGCTCTGCTATTAAGACAAAGTTTGTAAGTAGCGTTGAGTTCCGCTACTCAACACTACAAGCAAAATTTAGTTGGTACGTTTGTCAATATTTTTTTTGAAAATTAAAAGTCAGCTTCACGCTGTATCCCGCACACAGCAGGGTAGGCAGAGGGACCCTAGTGTTAAGACATTCCGTTCCCCACTTTCCACTTGAGTTCTGGAGGCATTGCGTGTTTAGTGGCGGAACTCAACGCCCCTTTGTCTCGACACCAGAACGAAGAAACGAAAATATAAATGTAAATAAATATTCCATTTCCTCGAGTGGGGATCGAACCCACAACCAGTCGATTTTACAGTCACACTTTATACTCCTGCGCTACGATTGGCCTCAAAATCAAAATTCGCTTATTTATATCATAATTAAATGAGGCTTCCTGTGGAAAGACACGGGAAATAACAGATGAATGTACATTGTGCGGTACAATGTCCTGTTTGTACCACATTTTCTGTTATAACACAATCACAATAAAACAGGTAGTCAGGGAGGTTTCGATGTAAAGCTCTGATCGACCCGCCCTGATTCATATCAATTCCCCATTATCACAGGATTTGATGTCTCACCTGCAAGTGAGGCTTTGAAGACGGCGAAATCCGATAAGCTCCTCGTCCACGTGCGAGTGAGCACCGCGGTAAGTTTTTGTTATCCGACAATATCCTGTTTGTGAGTGAATTTTATAAAGTTTTAGACGTTTTATGTACAGGTTTTATTCTTTTTTTTTCAAAGATTTTACGTATTGTACAAATAAAATAATAAAGGTGTATGATAAAATGATAATTTCCTGAGTTCTTTCCAGTTCTTTCTAATGTAATTAGGTAAAGAAAATATTACTATTAATCATGCGAACCCACAATCACCGCTTCGAATCAAGTTCGTTTAAACAGCGCTGCAACTCGTCATCCGTCCGATACAAGGTAAATACTCGTATATTAGGATATTTGTAGAATAAATTAACTGAAACTTATCAGACTATATAGGACAACGGTACAGACAAAAACTAAATCAAACTTTGAGCCTATTTCAATTATGAAATAGACTGTGTGAAGCTTTACAACTTTTATTATCATATTATTTTACAGAATACTCAATTTTTCTTTTTCAATCAAGTCTAATAAAATTCGTGCGTAATCCGTTTGTTTACTTCGTGATTGCTGGATTAGCAAATTTAATGATTTATTTTTTATTCATTAAAGTTACATTATATATAGAAATAATTTATGTATTTCGTTACATGTCTCTGAGGTCATCATAATACAGAAGCAAGAGAAAGAACAGAAAGAACTTTTCTTTTATTTTCACGACTATAAACCCGACGTTTCGAACTCTTTGCATTATTCCGTGGGTCGCGGGTAGACCGGGCATTCTAACAGAAGCAAAGTTTTTGACTATCAACGCGACGGTTGTGGGTTCGAGGAAATGAGATATTTTATATATTTTCTCGCTCTGATAATGGGGCAAAGCGCGGCGTGTTGACAGCGGGGAAGTGTTAAATGTATGAAATATATAACGTTAAATGTTTTAAGCCGACGTCAGTGCCCCCACTTCCCCTGCACCGCTCACGCTCTTCTCTTTTTTGTTTTATTCAAATTTTACTTTTCTAAGAACTTATGGGCCACACTGTACTTTCATAAAAATTACTTTCATAATTACTAATCCACATGTATAAGTTATATTTCTATTACACAGCAACCTGACAAGTTAATACCTACGTGGATTTGAAGGGATATCTTACGTCATAAGATTTACGTCCCTCACAATGAAGCACTTGTCTTTTGTCAGTGTATAAGCACCTAATGCCACAGAGCGCGACGACTGCGGCATTAGATGATACTGCTGAAGCTGCTTAATCCGTATATAATTGTGGTGACGTAACTCATCAAATAAAATAAAGATATGTAAGTGATTATCATGTTTTTTTTTATTTGTATTCTACCATCCTAGTTAATATTATAAATATGAAAATTTGTAAGGATGTTTGTTCCATTTTCACGCAAAAGCTACAGAATTTTTAGAAGAAACTTTACAGTAATATAACTTATGTATTAAATAATACACAGACTACAATATCAACAATTATACAAAATCAAAGAAAACAAAGTGTCAAGATACTTCATTCTTTGCTTTCTTTTTTCCTTTTCTTTCCTTGTTATTGAAAATGGCTAACAATTTTCACAATATAATTTATTTATTACATTTCATTTCATAAATTATAATATTAACACAAAAAGTGACGATGTAAATAAAGCTTAATAATGTTTCTTCACCCTCTAATAGCCACACATCCCCCTATACATCATACATCAAATAGTTCTCTGCCCTTCGGCGCCACACCGAGCGCCTTTATCACATAAAGACGCGTCGTAAAGCCTGTCCTCGTATGTGAGTGCATACGACGCGAGTGACGCCGATGTGGCGCAGTTGGAAAGTGATTTAGTACACGGTTTGATTAATTGTTTATTACTCAAACTATAGTATACGAAGAATTGTTTATATTTAAATTATATAGATATATATGTTCAGTTTTAATTTTTCTACGCTCTGGTACCTACCCAGGTAAAACGCGGCGTTGTTTTCCGTAAATCAATATGCAATGCCTGGAGAATTCATCCAATTCAAAAATCGGCGAAAAATAGAGAAATCCTACTATGTATGGGATAAAGCGTAAAGCCAAAACGAAATGTATGTAAATATTGCCTCTTTTTGGCCTATATATAAAAATTCATGCTAAAAAGTGGTGATATGAAATAATTATTATAAAAAAAATATTTCTAGGCTACATCTAGAGAAATGCGCAAACTAAACAAATACTAAAAAGTAAGAAAATAATTCGATTATAATACTTTATAGAAAAGAAAAATGGAAAATAATAAATTAAATTATTATATATTTATTTAGCTATTTAGTATTTTAATATCTGTTATGTTTTTTTTTATTAATTAAAAACACAAGACATAAAGGTTCGTATGAATGTTTTTATTTTTTTTTCATCTTTTGTTCTTATTTTGTTTGCTGAGTTTGGCGGCATAGCGTCTTGTTGTAAGTGTCTCCGCCCTGAAAAAAAAAACGCGCTGAGTGTTTTAATATAATACTATATTCTCTGATCTTCCTGCTTACTCTACTATATATGGGATAAAACGTGAAGCAGTTTATGTACTCGCAAATTACCATTCTAAACATTACTATACTATTTTTTTCCCCTTTCTCTAGAATATAAACATCGTATGAAATTAGAATAAAGATTATTAATTAAGTAGTGCCGAGACCACTAGCCGCAAATTCAATCTCCGGAACTATGAAATGCATCTTAAGAAAACCGCCTCTGAAACTATACAATAAACCTAGATAACCAAAAGATAGTGATGTTATCATGCAGTGATAATTTACTAGAAAGGGCATTGTCACCGTCCTAGCTTATTACTAACCGACTTCAAGAGAAATGACGTTATCAGTTTGACATATACGGAATTGAGTGTGATGATCTAATTAAGCTTTCAAGTGCGTTGCTAAATTTCTTTATTATATATTATATGTGTTAGAAAAAAATTATCGGAAACTTGAAGTCGTACAAGGTGGCTTATTTAAAATTAGCGGCCCGCCCACGGCTTCGCCCGCTTAAAATACATCGTTCTTTATCTTTGTGTTGAATTAATTACGATTTAAACTTCACTGTTATGATTTATGAAGGTAATCTCCATTAACAATTTAATTTTGCTTATATATATAATTTTATATAAAATATTGTATAATAGTGCTTCAAAAATATACATTTTTATCAACAGTCATTTAACCAAGACGTTTCGAATGTCATTCTTTAGCCAGGAATCTTACCAGCGCGCTTGCTATATAACATTCGCAGGCAAACTAATGCCTTGAGTTCATTCAAATGGAGATAACTTTTTTTTAATGAACCGATTTTGATGAACCAAACTTTAGTAGTTAAATTGAGTTAAAACAAAGCAACTGATGATTTTTTTAAGTAAATCGGTTCCGTACTTTCAGAGAAAAATGCGGACATAAATATATCGACAGACAGACAGACAGACAAGAAATTAAAAAAAAATATTTTTGCTTTCTATTATTCTTTTTAAGTGTCCCTCTATCCATTTCAGTCAAAATTACTAAATGTACAGACAAAATATTTTTACTGTCTTATTATATATAGAGATTAAATCATCAAAATCAATTTAGTAGTTTTTGAGATATGTATGTGCATTTCTGTAGAGGTCTAGTATTTGAAGTCGGATATATATCTATATATACTAGCGGACCCGGACGCGGCTTCGCCCGCTTAAACTTTACGAATGCTTATTAGATATATTTAGAAAATTGTTGTTGAAAATATCTAACTAATTTAAGTGAAAAAAATATAAGTAAACGTAACCAAAGTAAAATATTAATAAAAAAACTAAACAAAACCAGCTACATTATTAATATTATCAAAGTAAAATAAATATTTAAAAGAATTAAAATTAAATGTGTTCTGCTATGTTTTTGCAAGTACTATTTAATAAGGCTATTTACATAATACTCAAATACAACAAAAAAATATTTTTTTTGTCTCTGTTTGTCTTTCTATTTCCCCGAGCTAATATCCAGAATAACTGAACTAATTTTTATTGGATTTTCAGTGATCGATTTTACTGATTTACCCGGGAAAAATCTTTTTACTCATTTTCCTTGCGCGCGTACATAAATACTATATGAAATAACTAAAATCCTTTCTACATTAAATATGATAAGTTTTGCAAGCAATATCAAATAAAATCCCAAAAAACTAAAACCACAATTTATTAAGTGTATAACAACGGCATAGATAACCATCCAACCGAGATGAAATAACCAACAATTCTCTCCTTAATACTTAAATAATATTATGCCGATGCCGCGCAGGGCCGCAACTTTCACCACACCAATAAATTAATGAAAATCTAACTAATACTCGAATAACCGAAGAACCAAAGAAAAGTATATAAATTAATTATAAACAGCAAATAATTACATAAAAATTAACAGTAGTTCGAAAATGTTTGAAAATTTACAAAACCGTCAGTCATGTGCCCGTTTGCGTCGTGCGTCATACTATGCTGCTCGTAGGTTAGGTTATTTTGAATCAGTAACATCTCCTTAATTATTTTTTATTACAATGTTATACAGTAAACTATAATTTCAATCTAGATGAAATGCTAAAAGTGACTATTATATTCATTTTCATAAGGATCAATATCAAATTATAGAAAATACATACAACAAAAACTCGATAAAGTAAATAAATTAAAATGGTTACTTGTTGTTATTGTGTTACTTTGCTCAACCTTCAGAGATAAACATGGTATGTGTATCGCGGACTTTTTTGAACATTATTTAAAGAACAATATTTTTGTAAAATATTATTTTTATGTATCTCATAAGGTTGAGTCGGCGCACGCCATGTATGCGTTA
The DNA here is from genome assembly GCA_013403705.1 of Heliconius hermathena. Lineage (NCBI taxonomy): Eukaryota > Metazoa > Arthropoda > Insecta > Lepidoptera > Nymphalidae > Heliconius > Heliconius hermathena. Next base: position 1,445 of record JAAIXJ010001187.1, on the reverse strand, counting down.
AGCAAGCTCATTTTGGGTGACGTTTTCTTATAACAACAAATAAACTTTGCAAACCGTTGCTAAACGGTCGGTTGTTGTTATTAACATGGCGGAATAAATTNATGGTTTGGTCACGTTACGCGCCGGCCTAGGAACTATGTCGGATGCAAGTGCCTTGCTATGTCAGTCCCTGGAGTGAGACCTCTCGGACGCCCAAGGAAGCGCTGGTTGGATGTCGTGAAGCAGGACATGAGAACCAATAGTCTAACCACAGAGGACGCTAAAGACCGTGCAAAGTGGAGTAGGTTGAGTAGGAAGGCAGACCCTGGCAAAAGCCGGGACTAATGCCAGGAAGAAGAGAAGAAGAAGAGAACGGAGCGCCAAACGCTATGGTCTCTACAGATCTCTTTCATCTCATACACTGTCACCAACCACCACCATCATACATGCCCATTTTTATGTGACCTTCCTCCAACATCATCAGTATTGTGTTTTTGAAGGCCACTTCGCTGCTATATAACAGCGACACCAACACAGCAAAGTATACGGATGTGGCTCATCAATACATCTAAGGCACCGTTATTTCTGTTACCGGCACCAATATGGAGAGGGATCTCCACATCCATTTCGAATGTTCCATCTCTATTAAACATACTTCCCAGATAAACCACTTCATTTACTTAAGATCTAATATCTTACCGTTTACGCAACAAGTAAGCATTATAGCACTTCTATATAGTGATGGTAGATAACACGAACTTTATTGAAGCACTCAACCTTCCAATATCTGAGTATCGGCGAGACTTTGCTGTCTTTCAGATGAAGCTGAAGATGCTAAGAATAAATGCAGTTTTACTTCGAAATTGTAAAACGCATTCCTAGAAACTTTACATCCATAAGTTTTTAACTTTATCGCAAGTAGTAGGTAGTTTTCATACATTTATTTAGTATGTTTTTAAAAATCCTTAAATACAAGTTTATTTGATTTTTTAAAAGTATAATAATAATCTAAACTTTATAGAAGTCTAAATCATCAGTACCATGATAATTTCTCCGACTAAGCGCACGCGCGTAGGTACTGTGAGAGCAGTTATAGTTCACACAACATTTATTTTTCACCAACACTTGAACTCTTAAAACAAGTATGTCCTGGTCCTGGAGTCCCGTGAATCTAGTGAAGGAATCTATGTTAGTCTTACGATTTCAGCTTTGCTTGATTATTTTTCAACTACCTTTTCTTTAGGAACGAAACCTTTATAGGGTACCGTCTGTAAAGACCATTTATCTCAAGATCACGTGGGAGTATCAAGCTGAAATTAATACCAAATACTCAAGTCCATAATCCCTTGACGCACTAAAAATCAAGCTTCAAAATAACACGAGCATTTATACACCCATTTTGCTGCATTTGGTATGAAATCGTCATGAAATTGTAGTGAATATTAACTTTTAATAAAATTAATTAA
>JAAIXJ010001196.1:0-14481 GCA_013403705.1 Heliconius hermathena | reverse complement strand
TCACAAGACTGACATCCACAAATTCAACTGGAGAAACTTGGAGATGATGAATCAACATCAAAGTAGCACACGCTGGTGGACTGACGTCGAGCTTATAGAGTTTCAAAGCCATCTGAAAATTTTAATTTTAACTTAAATAAATAGAGGAAATAATATATCTAATAATAATTCATCTTTTCTTTAGGTATTTATCATATCATTTCTAAAAACTATAAGTTAAGTTTATTTTTAAATATTAATTTTATAACGATAATAATAGCCAAAGAATATTAGAGAAACAAATATTTAATTAAAAAATATTTTAAATACCAAATCCATGCACGATTTTACGTTTAGAATATTTTTATGGATTTAAACAAATTAATAAAAACTTACTTTGGTTCTAAAAAATATATCACTCTGCAATGCCTATCTAATACTAAATATAATAAATACTTCGTGAATAAATTTATATAAACTCTTAACACATGTGTTGCTCTACACATGAGAGAGATAACTGGGAGTGGCATCGTATCGGTTCATTTTAGGTCGGTTTATTTCGTAAGCGCTGAGTCATATGATCATTATACAGCAGAGTCACATAGAGGACAAACCTGTTAGTAAGACAAGTAGGTAGGTTTTCCGTTTTATGTCTTATATAAATGGCCCCAGGAGGTTAAATCAGCTTCCTCTTAAACAAATTTCAATTTAAACCGCTTATCACATCTGTTGCGTCGCAAGCGAACCCAATAACTGCGGACTGCCTCTGTCAGATTCAGTATTCAACAATCATTATGACGTTCCCATCATATTAGGGCACTTTAAAATTGCTGTGTCATGCTATTATCCTATTATGAATATTTGCCAGTTTCACTTTAAACCGTTCGTCACATCTGTTGCGTCGCAAGCGAATCAAATAACTGCGAAATTACTCTGACCGACTCAGTATTCAACATTTATTATATTGTTGGCAACATATTAGAGCACTTAAAAATTGCTGTGTCATGCTATTATCCTATTGGTATTTATATCTTGGTATTTGATACTGGTTTATCGAAATCACACATATTTTAACACTTTTGTATATTAAGTTGATTTTGTTTTATATAATTATGGTTGTTATGTTTTAGTTTATCTGTTTATATTACATCTTAAGAATTTTGCATCTGTTGCCGTATGCATGTGTGTGCAAAACTGGCAATTTTGATAGGAGTTTTCGAGCATTTCAGTCAAGTACTTTGAGCTACTGAGCTGATAACTGCACCAATATTACATTGTATGTAGAGATAGGACTATCACGGTGTGATATTGTTTTTTGTTTTATATTATCACTTTATTCGCTAATTAATTTGGAAAAATTACGCGTCGCTAGTAAAAAATATAATATTTATAGTCTAAGTTAATAAAATAATCAAGATTTAAGTATTTTAATTTAGCATCGTTGCATGTATTGTTCTAAAAACTGTGTTCATATTTTACAAAGTAAGCAATTATGTCTTTGTATTTATGCAAATTATTTCAACTATTTTGAATAATTGCTAGCAGTTGTTTCTTTTAGAGAGAGCGGCCGTCTCAAATGTAGTGGCGGAGCCTACTGTGCCGACCCTGGTAGCGCCTGCCAACCCTGGCCCGAAGACACGGCAGGGTCCTAAGACTGTCTCTTATNTTTAAGTTTGCTAGCATTTTTTGGTAGTGGCAAAAAATAATATTTAATGTTATTTTTGCTTAAAATAATTAATATTCTTGATGTTCGTTATATCTTTTTTTATAAGACTAATAATTTTTTATATAAAATATATGTGAATAATTTTGTATTTAACACTGTAGTAGTTTTTAGTTTTATTTTTTCTTTCGTGGAACTAGTTATGTTTATTTAATCTTGTATTCTACTGTTAAATAACTTTACTATGCACCATATAAACTAGATTGAAAAAAAATATAAGTTGCATTAACAATAGAATTTAAAATAACATTATCCTTTAGTATGCTCAGATGTACTACTTAGGTCCTATAATATTTACTATAACATATTTTACGTTCAAAACTCTTTGCTATCATAAATTTTATTGAATATATTTTAAATATAATTATTGCTAAAATTTACTTACAAAATATTTGTACTTCTTTTCAGGTATAACAAAACAGCTGCATAGTGTAATTCAAGAAGTAAATATAACTCTTGTATTGAAAAATGTGTGTATATGGTAGATGTCAAACAAAAAAAACTCTTTTCCTCGAGTGGGGATGGAATCCATAACCATCACGTTTACGTCATTGTACCATTGCATTTTGATAAATAGATTAGTATTTAGAAAATATTAACAAATTATATGTGACAAACGTTATCACAAAAATACAATAGGTTGTGACTTTGTATGTGTACCTATAACACTTAACCCTTTTTAGAAGTACGAAGGCATATTTCATTATATCAACTCATTTACAATATTAGAATGATTATTTAATGTAAATTTCATATTTCATTTATTTTAGTGTCATACTTCTTGGACTTATTATAGACTAGCGGCCTGCTCCGGCTTTGCCCGCTTGAATTACATGATTATTCATTTAAGAAATATAGATATTACAAACAGCCTTAATTATTAATTAATTGATTTGGATAAGTATTCACGATATTCTTTGTAAAATAACTTTCTATCCTGTACAATTTTAAAATTATAATAGTAACACATATTATCAGTTAAATATATAATTGGTATACAGAATATACATAGAAGGCACGTTTTTAGGCATTTTTATATTAAGGTGTCATTTTGTATCAAATTAAGTACAGATTAAAATTTATACCTAATGTTTTTTTTCTGTGACACAAATACAATAAGTAATCAATTTTTGAGAAAAAATTTTGGAATTTTCCTTTATACGTGCCGTAAGTTTTAACTTCTTAATAAATTTCGTAATTGTATATTAACGGGAAGTACCCTATAATTATGATAGAAAATGCGACAAAAAACGAAGCATAAACCCTCATATTTCATCGTCATTTGATTGCGATGATTTAGAAGATAGATTTTTTTTGCTCTAAGGGAATATAGACTTGAACATTGAGGTATCTAACCTTTAACCGATCTTGTACAAAATAGTCTTGACAGACGGACAGACGGANAAAACGACGTTTTATGCACAGGGCCATCTATTGGACTTACAATTGAACTGTAACCATTCGAACATTGTCAAAAAAATACTACTCAGCTTATGTTAAATTTATTATAAATATAGATCACACTTACACGAGGTATTTAACGTTTAACAAATAATAACTCAACAATATGTTTTATGCGTTATTAACATTCATTATCATATGTAGTCAATAGATATCGTTGCCTACGTTTCTATTTTTTTTTTCAAATATAAACATCTTAAAAACTTTAAGTACATTATTTTTTGATAGAGTGTAGCGGTAACCTTTCCAAACTATAAAAATATAAAGTCTTTTATGCACAGCGCCATCTATTTAAGATTTAAAATTAGGGACAGTTTAAAAATGCTGTTTTATGTTAAATTTCACCTAACATAAAATAATATTAAAAAACCGAAAACGATGTGTTGTGCTGAAGTATTAAAATGATTAGTGTTCCTCCCGTTGTAATTAGTGTTTAACTCCACAGAATGTTTAACGCGTTATCAAGATTCGTTAGTACCTACTATTTGTTGTCAATAGATAGTGTTACGTGTATGTTAGTGAGTATCAAGAATCATTAGTACCTACTATTTGTTGTCAATAGATAGCGTTACTTGTATCGATTTCTACTATCTCAAATATAAACTTCTTGAAAACTTAAATACTTATATCTTTTGATAGAGCAAAGCGATTACAATGAAATAAACACTAAAAGTTACTCTGATTTACTTGTAATTTTTATGTATAAAAGTTGCTTAAATTTATTGAGTACTTTTACGTGATACGTGTTCACGTAAACAGATAAATAGACAAACAGACAAAAATTCCAAAAATGTTGGAAATGGTTTCTGTTAATTATCCTTTAACACCCTAGCTATTTTTTTTTTAGTATTTTCAATGTACAGAAACGACTTTTCTAGAGATTTATTGTAAGTATAGATGTAAGATTTTTTTATAATATACTTGTTGTGTGTTTTTATATTTGATAATATAAAAACATACTAATTGGCAGTTCTCCGACACGCTCAAATTTCAATTTCCTTGTGCTTACTCATTAATAGTAAATTATTTTAAGAAGATGAATATCATATCAAATAATTAACTATTATAAATAATAAACAAGTAGTCTAGACAAGTTTAATGATTTAGTGTATACAAAAATATATTTTAAGAAAAAACCTTCAAAAAACTTTATATTTTACATGGAGATTTGGTGTATTCTTAGCTAATTTCTTTTCAAAAATATTCGTAATTAAACTAAATATAATATATTAATTTTTTTTTGCTATTTTTGATGAAATAAGTACATACTTAAAGTTTTTCATAATAAAACATGCTTATAATTTAGGTGTAGCTACACAAAAATCGATCGCTCTCCCAAAATATCTTACACCCCTGTCAAACATCTAAAAAAAAATTGTTGGTTTAGGACCTCCTGTCACCTGCTCTCTGCTGTAAAATGTGTGGCAAATTAGTAAATCGTTTATTATTAATAGACGAAATTACTAAAATTTCGTTAGAAATGTTGCTCGTTAACATTTTATTTCTTTCTTTCTCAGGTTTCTTTCTTTCACGCTTCATCTTTATCAGTACTTTCGTTTGGTGCCTTTGTAGCTTATACTTTTTCTTTTTTAAAAAGATTTATCTGAGGCCTAATGATCCTAACGAGTTTTTTTTTCTCTACAGTGTCTTTCACTTTATCATCCCACCATTTATCATGCTTTTTACTAAAACCTCGTTTTCATTTACCACATATTTCTGTCGCTGTTTTTCTCATATAATTCTCAAATATAATGGCAGAGTATACTCCAACGTTTCCGTTTTCTGTTTCAAAGATGTCTAATATTTTGGAAGTTTATTATAAGTTTTTTATAAGTTTATACTTACTCCTCTTTGATCGATAGATCTCAAAACTTTCAGCTTTTTATGCTATAATTCGACTTCAAGTTTGGACATCTCGTACCTCAAAATGAAACAGACTGCTTATTCTAGAAACGACTACATATTGGTTTGTTCTCAGGATAGCATCCTAAGCACTCGTGTTTCCACAACTTAACCTTAAATATACTGACCCGCTAGGAATAAGTCAATCATACTTTTCACGGTGAGAATGTAGTAGAACTTGCGAATGGATTGGTGATGAAGGAATAGCAAAAAAGATTAATGAAGAAAAAGTGAGCGGTAACAAAGGTAGGGGGAGACATTCGAAAATACAGCATCAAATATACTGAAGGAAGAAAATCACGTAAAAAGCATGAGGATGCCCCAAATGGCATGTATGAAAAATTGATGACAGTAGACGAGGTGAAAGGGGTATATAGAGACCGTAGCGTTTGGCGTTCCATTCTCTCTGACATTCCTATTAGTAATACAGCATGAAGTTAAATAAGTAAGTATTTAATTTCAATTCTGTTGTAAAGAATCATTGTTGGTCTCTATTCTGCACTAGTGGTCATTGTCAAAATAAATAGGGGTTGTTCATAGATGCCACTTCAATAAATTCAAATTCAAAATTCAAATAATTTTATTCAAAATAAGAAGTTAAGAAACTCAGCGGGACCTATTTTTTTAAAATCAATTTTAAACAAATACATATTTAATTATCTGTGACAATGGTACCTTTGAAACAGACTGGGCTGAGCATTTCATCCCCATGGCGTGTTATCATTTACAAAATCATTAATTTGGTAATAACCTTTAACACACAAACGTCTTTTCACAATTTTTTTAAATCGTGATATAGAAAATTCTCTGACGTTTTCTGGGATCCTATTGTAAAAGCGTACACATTGTCCCATAAAAGAATTACGGATTCGATGCAACCGAGTTACAGGTGCACCAAGATTATGCCTATTTCTAGTGTTAATATTATGAAAATCACCAATTTTGGTAAAATTATTAATGTTTTTCTTAACATACATAACATTTTCAAAAATATATTGAGATGCAACTGTCAATATATTAATTTCTTTAAACTTTTGCCTTAANTGTATTAAATTTAACATAATAATGAACCTGAACTCTGTATGCCCTTGTATCTTACGAAAATTACGGAGAGTTACAAGTATGAATTATTGTTATAGTTATAGTTTATATAAAGAAAATGTTTTATATGGAGAAGTTTATGTAGAGAAAAAAAAAGAAGACTTTGGACGTCTCTTTATGGAAAATGGTGGAACAACGGCAGATCAAAATTTGTTTTTACTAGTCTAGTAATTTGTTTGTTTGTTTTTTGTTTAGTTTTTGTTTTAGTTTGGTTTTGTGTAGTTTGTACTAGTTTTTGTTTGTTTGTGTTTTTAAAGTCGTCCCTGACGCACTTTTTTTTAATAGTATTGTAGTGGAATTTTAATGTAATTAATTATTTTTTGTTTTTTTTTTTATGGAAAAGGATAAGGCAAACGAGCGTTCGGGTCACCTGATGGTAAGTGATTACCACCGCCCACGACCCCGTGCAACACCAGAGGAGCTACAGGTGCGTTGCCGGCCTTTAAGGTGGAGATAAACGCGCTTTTTGAAGGCCGTGGTGCGTGGAATATATATATATATATTAGATACCACAATAGATAATTTTTTCTTGTTCCCTGACTTGTATCGTAGTTTTCGTGATAACTTTTAACACTGCACGCATCCACAGCTCATGTTAATAAATGTTATTTATGAATATCTGGACTATAAAACAACATCAAATGTAAAGCGCCGAGAGACGTCGGTAACTGTCAAAAGTCTTGAACTTTTAACGTCTTTTTTCTCTTCATCTTTTTTTATTGTTAATATTTTTTATAGGAATATAGTCACAAAATCCACAACATATTAATTGTTTTAAAATCTACATACTATAGGTTTTTTAAAAATTTATAACACTTTATACCTTTTTGTACATTTTTTTAAGGAAATTATGTTTAAAATATCGATGCGAACAACCTCAAATAGACATTCTTTCATTCGTATTGTATATTAATATATACAATTTCTCAAAATAAAAAAATATATATTCCAAATGTAATTCACCGTTTGGCCCTATATAGGGCCCAGGTTCGGCCTCATATAGAGTACTGTTCTCATATCTGGGCTGGTGCACCCTAGTATCAGCTTGAACCATTTGATCGCATACAACGTAGAGCCATTCGGATCATTGGGGACACAATAATCTGTGAAAGGCTTGATACTTTGGCTTTGCGTAGAGACGTCTCCTCGCTGTGCGTTCTCTATCGCATTTATCATGGGGAGTGTTCTGAAGAACTGTTTGACCTGTTACCTGCCGCCGAATTTTCTAACCGCACAGTACGACATAAGCTGAAATATCATCCACACCACCTGGATACGTGGCAATCCACTACTGTGCGGTTTCGTAGGAACTTCCTTCCACGCACCACGGAACTGTGGAATGGCCTACCCGCGGCAGTGTTTCCAGGTCGATATGACATGGGTACCTTCAAAAAGCGCGTCTATCTCCACCTTAAAGGCCGGCAACGCACCTGTAGCTCCTCTGGTGTTGCACGGGGCCGTGGGCGGTGGTAATCACTTACCATCAGGTGACCCGAACGCTCGTTTGCCTTATCCTTTTCCATAAAAAAAAAAACAAAAAATAATTAATTACATTAAAATTCCACTACAATACTATTAAAAAAAAGTGCGTCAGGGACGACTTTAAAAACACAAACAAACAAAAACTAGTACAAACTACACAAAACCAAACTAAAACAAAAACTAAACAAAAAACAAACAAACAAATTACTAGACTAGTAAAAACAAATTTTGATCTGCCGTTGTTCCACCATTTTCCATAAAGAGACGTCCAAAGTCTTCTTTTTTTTTCTCTACATAAACTTCTCCATATAAAACATTTTCTTTATATAAACTATAACTATAACAATAATTCATACTTGTAACTCTCCGTAATTTTCGTAAGATACAAGGGCATACTAAGTTCAGGTTCATTATTATGTTAAATTTAATATATGTATTTTGTAAAAGAGCACTTTACTATTCTAAACAATTATTCGCTTCTATGTGACAAGGCGCCCGTCTAAACTAGGTTAGATTCCTAGAGTGCATGAAAATAACGTAAATGCTTAAATGCTATTTTTATTTCTTTATGTGTTTATTTGTTTTTGGCTTCACGCTGTATACCGCATATAGCAGGGTAGACAGAGGGAACCTGGAAACCTAGTGTTCACTTCCCGTTAGAAGACTTCCGTTCCCCACTTTCTGCTGAATACTAGACGCAATGTGTATTGAATGGACGTACTCAACGCTGTGCTTTGCCGTGTTAACAGAGCGAGGAAATGCAAATATTAAATATTTTATTTCCTTGAATGGGAATCAAACCCACGACCTGTCGCGTTTACAGTGGCACGCTTGTGCACCTGCACTGCGACTGGTTATTTCTTTTCTTATTAAGTAATATGTTATATTGGTCTTTTAAAAAGCCAAACACATTTTTTTGTATTTATAATAGACTAGACTTTTTCCTTTAAATATATTACATATAGAAGCTCTGCCTTTGTTAATAAAATATCTCTAATCTGTATAAAATATCACTAGCCTGTCCAGGATTTCTACCACCTCGAATACACTCATGAAAACTTTAACGTCTCAAACACCACACCAGAGTGCAAGATACAGTCGATCAGTCAGTCATTCTGCAAGAACCCATGGCAGTACGCGAGGCAATTAAGAAATCGTTAGCGGTAGTTTTATATAATAATTATATCAACTGACAGACCGATGCCACCACTCTACCCATGGCCATTAAATGTAAATTGTTCGAAACGCGATCCGCGGCCTAAATATAAATTAACAGTTTCCAAAAATGTATAATATTAAATATACGCTTTTTATATGGTTAGAGTTTCATATAAAGCCTAAGCCTAATAATAAAATAAGAAAAAGAATACACTGTACTCTAATCAGTATAAATAACATTGTAAAATTGAAACGGCAATAGAATTTAGAGGTACTTAAATGTACATATACAAAGAATGTGGCTACAAAAAGACCAGCGTAATCAATTTGGCTACCCTTATTGGTTTCCAAGAATGATTGCAACGTAAAAGTCACTGTTTACTTACGTCAAGTAGAGATAGCTCTTTGAATACATATGTAAGTATACTGTTACGAGAAAACATTTGATTAAAATTGTTCATAATAAATATATATATAAATAAGTTTAAAGTGTCTGTATGTGATTTCAAAATAATCGTGTTTTTCCACATGCATATTTTTTTTACAAGCTACTAAAACACAAAAAAAAACATTTAAATGTTGTTTGTCTGTCTGACTGTCTTTCTGTGTTTCAGGGCTAATTTCCAAAAGAGCTGAACCGATTGTTATTGGACTAGCATCGAAAGATAGAGAGAGTTATTGATCAACATATACGTTACTTTATATTCTGGAACTTTCGGGGAATCAGAATCTTAATAGATGTAAGATCTTAACAGATGTGTGTAATGATGTGTAACTAGCCATTTTTCGGTTAAATACGACAATTTTTGCGAGTATTATCAAATACATTTTTTAAAAAATAAAAATAATAAAATTTTTCTTATTTTCTTTATAAAAAAAAAATTAAAATTTTTCTTTAATTAATTAAAAAAAAAACATGCGTCAAACTTACACACACTAACAATATACTCGTAAATATGCATTTAGTTTACACAGCTATACTTACAATTTTTTATTTGATTACTTACTTTACAGGTGTAGTACGATGTTATTTTTGAATTTCAGTCTAGAAATACGATCTGGCTTAAAATCTTTTATTCATTTGGTACTACATAGCAAAATTTATATGACCTCTCTTTGACCGCTGTAACTTTGATCACATAGCTAACAACGTGAATGGAGTTAGCAAATATCGCCAGTCTGTTACCCATTGTGGAATAACTAATATTGGATTATTTCATTTAGCAGAGTTTGCTCCTTTCGAAGTAACTATTGTAGTTCTCGTCTATATATGTGAATATAAAAATTCTATTTACAAAAATTGCGAAAAAATATACAAAAGCTGTAAGCAATTTCATATTTCTATAAACAAATTCTATCTATCAATTTGTTTTGTAGAACTTTAAACATAATTATGTTTTTATATAATTTATGTTGATAAAATTGTAAAATTGATCTTTAGTAACTTTTACTCTTTTTGTTCTTCTACATGGCATTAGTCTCGGCATTTGTTGCCAGGGTCTGACTTTGAAAAAATAAAAATAAGTATGAAGACTAGTTAATTATTTTGTTATTTTAAAAATAACAAAATATTACTGATTAATAGTTATAACTTCTATATAAATAATTTATATTCCATCAAAAACATGAATATGTGAAATGAGAGCCAAGTTAAAAATCAAGTAATGCGTCGTTTTCGATTTCACCGAGTTCTGTGTTCACTCTGGATAAAATTCGAGCTCTAAATTTCACTTAGCTATTTTTTACTACCAGGCACCAAACAAAATATGAACCTAATTGTCCAGGATGACCTTTAAATACTTGTAAATAAATAAAGCCTATTTTAAAAATATATAATATTCATATTGTAAATCAATTAATATTATTTCAAGTAATCACATTAAAGATGTTATTTACCTACTTGTCTTACTAACAGGTTTGTTTTCTAAGTGATTCTGCTGTATAATGATCATAATATGATTCAGAGCTTTAAGAATGAACCGATACGATGCCACTGCTAGTTATCTCTTTCATGTGTAGAGCAACAGATGTGATAAGACTTTATATAAATTGATTCACGAAGTATTACAATAAGTATTAGAGAGGCATTGCCGAGTGATATAATTTTTGGAACCAAAGTAAGTTTTTATTAAGTTGTTTTTTTATGTAGTAAATACATAAAAATATTCTAAACATAAAATCGCGCATGGATTTGGTATTTAAAATATTTTTTACATAAATATTTATTTCTCTAATATTCTTTGGCTATTATTATCGTTATAAAATTAATATTTAAAAATAACTATAACTAACTTATATTTTTTAGAAATGATATGATAAATACCTAAAGAAAAAATTGATTATTATTATTTCCGTTATTTATTTAAGTTAAAATTAAAATTTTAAGATGGCTTTGAAACTCTATAAGCTCGACATTAGTCCACCAGTATGTGCTAATTTGATGTTGATTGACTATCTCAAAGTTTCTCCAATTGAATTTGTGGATGTCGATCTTCTGAACAAAGATCATTTGACACCAGAGTATTTAGAGGTATGTTTTCAGAATAGAATAAAATTTTACAAGTAATGCTTTGCTAATTGACATTTTATAACAGCTACATCATCACAGTCATGCTAACTAAACCAACTCCACTTAAGCAAAATTTATTTATAAACAAAATTTATACTTATATTGTATTGACCGAAGTTTAAGACAGGAAATTTTATAATATCATAAAATTATTTTTAAAGAGTTCGTTTTTTTTTTCAAGTAATGTCATCACCATCGCATTTCAATAATTATTTTTTTATTTCTCGTTGACGAAAGGGCACATATAAGGTTAAAATTATTATTTCTAACATTTCAGAAAAATCCTATGCACACCATACCATTGTTGCAAGATGGAGATCTATTTATCCATGACAGGTACAATTTTGTATATATATAACTCATAAGAATAATTAATTTTAACTTCTTAAACAATTTTAATACTGACTTATTTTGTCATTTTTTACAGTCACGTCATCATGACTTACTTAACTGAAAAATACAGCAAAGAAGACTCTCTGTACCCCAAAGATCTGAAACAAAGAACCTTGGTTGACCAAAAATTATATTTCGACGCACAATTTTTTACTCGTGCTAAGAACATTAGTGTAAGTCTTGTATTTTAAATTAATATTAAAGTACAACAAAAGAAGTAGTAATTAACTCTTCTCTTAATTAAAATTAAGTTTTGAATATGAAACGACTCTGAACTCTTACCTAAAGTATTTTTTTGTAACGTCGTGTACCTAGTGTAATTAAGCAATTGATAATTTTTAAAATAAACTGGTCAACCGTAAAAAACATTTAGTTATTATATGAAATAAATAATGAACCAAAAATTCGAGTCTACTTACCACTAGACACTAAGTACGCAACCCTTAAAAATGTGGAATCGAATATATGAATGGCAAGTGGGAATCTTAGCGTTAAGTACGCTAAATTTTGGCTTACTAATTTTTCTTCCATTTCATTTGCAGTATGCGGCAATCTATGAAGGAGTAAGGAAACCATCTGAAAAGGCTATCAATGATACGTATTGAATAAGGTTGTGCCATGTCAACTTGGCAGCATCAAGTGACACAAAGTGATATGCGAGAGAAAATTTTTTTCCCAAGGAAAGTCCTTTCTTAAAAAAGTACCAGAGCCTGTTCTTGCATTTGAAAGAAATGAAGAAAAGAGGCACAGGCGTGTTGCTGCCGGTACTAGAATCAACGGTGCCCTAGATGCATTGATGAGAATGATGAATTGTCAAAATAGTTGCACGTTTGGGTACACTGTACAATGCTGACGACCGACGCTGATATACGGCAGCGAAATGTATGTGTTGCAGTAGAAGAATGAAAGAAACGTAAGATATGCAACATTAAATCCCTCGTAAATAGCTGTGTGAAAAGTTCTAAATTGTATGGATTGCCGAAAATACACAATAAGACTAAACTGACTGTATCTTCAGTTAGCCAAATCGGAACGCCGAGGTACAAACTGGCTCAACATGTTAAAGACTCTTACCATTTTGTTTGTGGGCTGAAAGATCTTAAGTTACCTAACAAAGAAACCATACTCACATACTTCAATAGTGAATCTTACCACCATTCTACACATTTTTCTACCATTGGCAAATACTTATTTCAAAGAGCCCACCAACTCTGCGATACTAAACACCTACTGGACGAGCTTTGATGGTGAAGGATGCCTTTCATCAGAGCAAGATGCCTACTGGGGAGTAGGCAGCGTCCAGCGTTATCAGAAGACCCCCCGTAAAAAGACAACCAGGACTTCTACCATATGTAAAACACCTTTTGAAACAGACAGAATTGTAACATTTTAAGAGAAAAGCTTCCATTAAAACTATACTTAAGTCTAACAAGAAAGCAAATCCAATTCTTAAGAGCAGTGAAACGTAACTTTCCTCTGCAGTGTTCAAAAAAGGGGAAGCATCGGTATTAGGGGAATCTCCGATGCCAAGAATGGGCATGCATCGAAGTCAGCTGCGTCTGGGTAAAGAGCGGATAAACCTAACCATAACATCGGGTCTTATAAATCACAAACCCTCGCTCTGGAGAAAAGGAGGAAGGTCACGAAAAAACATAAGAAACCCCTGCATGCCATTTATAAACAGATTGACGAGTAGTAACAGTGGATAAAGTAAAACATACAGAGAGTAGAGCTTTTGGCGCTCCGTTCTCTCTGACTACACCGCTAGGGATAAAGTGAGATATAAAAAATAAAGAATAATGAAAAAAATAAATAAAAACAAAGAATATTAACAGAAATCGTAAAATTTTAGATATATTTTATTAACTCAAAATCTAAAATTTAAGTTGAAGTAGCTTATTATTGTACTGTTCTATATGCGAAAAACAGTAATAATATTTATAACGTTTCCATTACACTGAAACTGAATGCCATGGAAGATAATATAGCAAGAAGATTCGAAAGAATAGAATCTGAGAAAAGTTCAGGAACAAAATTTAGGTACTACGTAAATTTTTAGTCATAGCTGGTTTAAACATTAAAAATTCATCACACGACCCATCCGTGAGTTATACTATTAGAAATATGTCTAAGATTCAGGACTACAGCCTGAAATCAGACCCATTCGCCTACGTTGGAATTTTATGAAAAACTCATCCAAAGTACATGAAATGTGCTGGTTACAGATTTGTTCAAAATGTAAATATAAGTATATATTAACGATTGCCGAAACATTTTTAATCTAAAAGTAGTAAATAAAGATATCAATGACGATTGATGTGCTAAAATTAGCAGAATCCAATTTAAGACTTATTTCTAAATTGTTAAAGCTTCCGCAGCAGCAGTTGCACCGTCGGAAATTATAGCTCTGCATGCAAACATTATTATAACCCAAAACAAACAATACGTTAGATAACTTATTTTCGTGGCAATATATAAAACAAAAGCTCGCTCGCTCAATGACCCTATATGAGTAGCTACACCTAAATTATAAGCACGTTTTATTATGAAAAACTTTAAGTATGTACTTATTTCATAAAAATAGCAAAAAAAAATTAATATATAATAGTTTAATTACGAATATTTTTGAAAAGAAATTAGCTAAGAATACATCAAATCTCCATGTAAAATATAAAATTTTTTGAAGGTTTTTTCTTAAAATATATTTTTGTAT
>JAAIXJ010001347.1:0-14997 GCA_013403705.1 Heliconius hermathena | reverse complement strand
TTGTAAGTATGCTGACGGAGGTAAGGGCGTCCCCTGCGGAACGTGAATCTTGTCTTGCGGCAGTCGAACAGACTGGATTTTGCTCGCATAATTTGTTGTATTTTAAGAAAAATATTTAGGTATACGGTATTTTAACTAATTATCAATGTAAACGTGCAAAACGGCGCGGGGCGCATAGGACGCAAGGGGACGCGTGGCGGGCGTTTCGTAGCAAGGATTTTGTAAATTTCTGTAAAGCACATTTCGATCAACACCAAATGGCCAAGACAACTAATATATTTATTATATATAGGATAAATGAAACATGAGCTAAAACTGCGGCTTATAGCCGGCGTGATGTCAACAATTAATTGCGTTTTTCTCTAAAACTATTCGTAATTTCGAATTAGTGTAAAGAGCAAATTTTATTTTCGTTTAACGTAGACAATTAATAAAGTATTTAAAAGCATAAGGATTGATACCATTATGGACAAACATCCCTTAAAACAAAAAAAATATATTCAAATTACTATTTTTAGACAGAAATATGCTCACTGTATGTTATCCTTAGAAGATACGAATATGCTATCGGTGATTTTTTTGTAGATCTTATTAAGAGGAATAATACTCCAGTACATTGTTTTCATGTAGGACTTACCATGCGTGAAAGTGTCTCAACGGGTAGGATTTTATACACATTTATCATATTTATGTCAAATTACATTAAAATATACATATAATAAACTATATACGAGTATTTCTATGATAGAGTATTTCTCAGGGAAGGTTTTCTCTAAGAAATACTCTACCTAATGGTGAAAACCGCATTAAAATCCGTTGGGTGGTTTAGAAGAAGAAGAGTTAGAAAGGCCAGACAGAGGCGAAGGGCGACTTTATTTCATTAAAATATAGCGATAAGGAGACCCTAAATCAATTTTTGAATCTCTATCATCAAACTTGGCGAAAGATGGGTAGGGGAGTGAATGTTCAAAATCTTATAATGTTGATTGATTGATTGATTGACGAAATTTTTACACCGTACAAAGGGGAAAAAGCAGAAAATCGACGTTAATATAACCCAAATAAGCCTTGTAAATGGGGTTTTAAGAACTTAGTCAGAGCCGGTGTGTCTGGCATCATTTATGACTTCTTGCTCTACGCAGGAGATGACACTTTTAGAGGCATCGCATTTACTGAAGAGGAAAAGACTATGGGTGTTGGAAGTAAAATAGTTTTAGCTTCATCTAAGACTACTAAGTCGAAACGTTTCAGTGAAAAATTTAGACAATTTCCCGGCAAAGCAAATTTAAAAAAAATGGTATCTTAACGACCATGCAGTGATATCCGCTATGACAAATATGACCATTGGCCGCAAATAACCGAATATCAAATGTACAAGTACTGCAAAGCTGGCCAGGGAAGTACTATGTGCACATAATGTAAGGTTCATCTTTATTATGTGAAGAATCGAAGTGTTTTTGGAGTATCAATAACGCAAGCAATAGGATCTCTGAATTATTTTGTAAAGAAAAAATTGTTCAAGAAAGATTTATTTTATTAAACAATTTTACTTCCACCAAAATAGTTGTTTTTATTAAAAATCATGTTATTTACAATAATCTTTTAGTATATATTAAAAGCTACCAGTGACATGCCAACTCTTCCAAAACATAGCAATGTATAGCATAATATACATTCTTAAAAATGCGATAATCACTGTACGTGTAGCAGTGTATAGTATAGTATACATCGTGTTTTTCCAAAATTTTCCTATCACGATTTTTTTATTTATTTTTTTGAGGTTCTTTATAGCCCAAAGAAGCTACCAATATACTTTTTTTTCGCTTTTCTTCAAAAAAAAATTTTTGCCACGATAAAGGTTAATTTATGGCGTTTCGAGCGTGCCAATTGATCACAATTCATTTCGCCAATGTCACATTGTATGGAAAACACATGAAGGAAATTGACCGGTAAACAAAAAAATACACATATAATACACAATATATGTAAAAAAAAGAGATCCAGTTAAAGTACAGCCTTCATCTAAAACAAAACAAATACATATTTACAGTATGTACACAACATATTAGGTTTCCCTTCAAAACGTATAAATCTTTCGCCTTTTATCTTATAATGTTTCTATTGCTTGTGTACATCCTGAGGCCTGGGAGAAAAAAATGTCTTAAAATTTCCTGGTATCTATCTAAATTAATAAAATACGGTTACGGTCACGTGAAATTTCCTCAAAATGCGCGAACAGCGTGAAGCTGATTTATTTATTTTATTTTTAAATAAAGACTGTATTACGACATTTAATGATTCGTTCATTAAAGATGAGCGAATCATTAAATGTCGTACTACAGTCTTTATTTAAAAATAAAATAAATAAATCAGCTTCACGCTGTATCCCGCACATAGCAGGATAGGCAGAGGGAACCTAGTGCTAAGACACTCCGTTCCCCACTTTCATAAGTTCCCCACTGTAATAATAGAAAAAAGAATAATAGAAAGCAAAAATATATTTTTTTAATTTCTTGTCTGTATGTCTGTCTGTCTACCTGTACGTATGACCACGTTAATCTTTGAAAGTGCCGAACCGATTTACTTAAAACTTTCACCAACTGTCTTGTTTTAACATTTAAAGTTTGTTTCATCAAAATCGGTTAATTAAAAAAAAGTTATCGTCATTTGAATGAACTCAAATCATTAGAATGGCTGCGAAAATTGTATAGCTATCTATATCTATACTTATAATAAATGTATAATTGTTTATAATAAATTTGTATTTTTAACTGTATAGTATGTATTTAGTAAAACGTCGTTTTCGATGAAGCGGGAGCCGAAGAGAGGACTTTCGGGATTTACTCGAGCGTCGTAGAGACCTATTGGATTGCGAAGCTTAGATGATAACAAGAAAAAAATGTCATACAATACATATCTTTTGATCGGTAGGGTGAGCGGCTATAAATTTTTAAAAATTAAAAAAAAAATTGCATGGACATACTCGAGCGCGTCAAATATTGATATCATTAATTCCCTATGTATTCTTAAAAATGTAAATATGTTAATCTGACTGTTTCTGTGATGGACGTGGTCGTACGTAAGATAAAAAAACAATCGAGCGCGTCAGATTTTCTAAGGGATGTTAAGTGAACCTGAAAAAAAGCTCTTATATAATAATCTGACGGTTTGGATGTGACGCATGTCACACCTCGTGCCGCTGCGCCACGACTGGCCTCTCTTACAGTCTTTATTTATGTTTTTAAACCATAATCCCAATTTATAAAACACAATCTAATTTTAGATAACTTTTGAACCCCATATATATATATATACTTTGAACCCCATCTATATATATAATAAAATAGTAAAAATATTTTGTCTGTACATTTAGTAATTTTGACTAAAATGGATAGTGTCCCTCTATCCATTTTAGTCAAAATTACTAAATGTAATAATAGAAAAAAGAATAATAGAAAGCAAAAATATATTTTTTTAATTTCTTGTCTGTATGTCTGTCTGTCTACCTGTACGTATGACCACGTTAATCTTTGAAAGTACCGAACCGATTTACTTAAAACTTTCACCAACTCCTCTTGTTTTAACATTTAAAGTTTGTTTCATCAAAATCGGTTAATTAAAAAAAAGTTATCGTCATTTGAATGAATTCAAATCATTAGAATGCCTGCGAAAATTGTATAGCAATCTATATCTATACTTATAATAAATGTATAATTGTTTATAATAAATTTGTATTTTTAACTGTATAGTATGTATTTAGTAAAACGTCGTTTTCGATTAAGCGGGAGCCGAAGAGGGGACTTTCGGGATTTACTCGAGCGTCGCAGAGACCTATTGGGTGCGAAGCTTAGATGATAACAAGAAAAAAATGTCATACAATACATATCTTTTGATCGGTGGGGTGAGCGGCTATAAATTTTCAAAAATTAAAAAAAAAATTGCATGGACATACTCGAGCGCGTCAAATATTGATATCATTAATTCCCTATGTATTCTTAAAAATGTAAATATGTTAATCTGACTGTCTCTGTGATGGGCGTGGTCGTACGTAAGAAAAAAAAACAATCGAGCGCGTCAGATGTTCTAAGGGGATGTTAAGTGAACCTGAAAAAAAGCTCTTATATAATAATCTGACGGTTTGGATGTGATGCACGCTCGCAACCATTGTTGGAATGTGCAAAAAAAATTCGTCATTTTGAAATATTCAAGCGCGCCTAGACGTGCTATCTCATAATCTGGCGATTATCTGAAGGGACTTGCTTAATCTGACAATTATTAATATTTTTTTAAATAAATAAAATAAACAAATCAGCTTTACTTTGTATTCTGCACACAGCAGGGTAGGCAGAGGGAACCTAATGTTAAGACACTCTGTTCCCCACTTTTTGCCAAATTTTGAAGCCATTAAATATTGAGTGGCAGCACTTAACGCCGCGATTTTGCCTCGACACCAAAGCGAAGAAATGGAAATATAAATTTAAGTAAATATTTCATCTCTTCGAATGGGGATTGAACCCACAACCAGTCGGTTTTACACTCCCAATATAAACAATATATAAACTCTAAAAAATATTACAAGTTTATAAGAAAATAATCGAATTTTTGTTTTGTGAATTGTTAATTTTTTAATTTTATTGTCTTATGATTATTTTTTTATGATTCTGACGATGAAGATTCATAGGTAGAATCATCTTCCTCCTCTGACTCGATTTCATGATTGGAGAGGAATATAGGCAACTCGTAGCTGCATTAAACTTTATCAATTAATTTTTATTACTTCGGCTTATGGAATTCGACAGATTATATATTTTTCGTAATCCTTGAATTATTTCCTTCAAAATAAAAGAAAAATTAGCCATGCTCGAGAATATCGAGATAACGTTTTTTTTACAACTTTGTAGCCCTCCCCCTTCTTTACGTCACTCCCAAATTGTCAGATTAGTGGAATTTACACAATTTAGCATGTAACTAACTTACCCTACCTTAATCTGACGCTGAACTTCAGATGATCAATTTTTTTTTACTAGTCTGATCCTTTAACCTAGACGGGTGGCCATTTATATGAGGCTCATATTTGGTGAAAGTACGTAACCGAGTACAAGGAATCCCCAGTATATTAATCTGTCGCGCTCGAGTAAATCCCGAAAGTCCCCTCTTCGGCTCCCGTAGTATTAAGTGAAATTTAACATAAAACGGGATTTTTTGTCCGACCAGTTACAAAGTATTATTTTCTATATTTCGAAAGATTTTTGACTAAAGAATGACGTTCGAAACGTTTTGGTTATATGACTGTTGATAAAAATATATTTTTAAAGCACTATTGTTTATAGTACAAACAATAAAGTAAACAAAATTGAATTGTTGGTTGTCTTCATAAATCATAACAGTTAAGTTTAAGATAAAGGAATCGTGGCCCAGGGGCACAAAGTGTGACTGTAAAACCGACTGGTTGTGGGTTCGATCCCAATCGAGGAGATAAAATATTTACTTAAATTTATGTTTCTATTTCTTCGCTCTGGTGTCGAGGCAAAGCGCGGCGTGAGTTCTGCCACTCAACACGCAATGCCTCCAGAATTCGGTAGAAAGTAGGGAACGAATTGTCTTAACATTGGGTTCCCTCTGCCTACCCTGCTGTGTGCGGGATACAGCATGAAGCTAATTTATTTGATTTTAAGTATTACACTGGGATTCCTTCCATTCACCTAGTAGTTGCGAACTCATGTGATACCTGTATGACATAAAACAATGATGAGCAGTTACTCCTATGTTAAGTGGATTTTAACGAATGTTAATAAACATATGACCATACTAATTCAGAATAAGCAAATTATATATAACCTCTAATAATTCTAATACAAAACAATAAAATTAATAACCATGTGTTACGAACCGCGACTGACCGACCGACACTCATTTGTAACGAGAAAAAAAATAATTTCATGTAATTTTGTTAATTAATCATAATTTAAGCAGGTTGGCAAACATTTAGTGTATCGAACCGAATATGTAGAGTTGTCAGGTGTTTTTCCGTTTTATGTCTTATATGACGCAAGGCCCCAGGAGGAAAAGTAGATTATATATCAAATTTCAGCTTTCTAGGACTTTAGGAAGTACCTTATGAACTTTTATATCATTAGTCAGACAGTGATGAAAATGTGACGAAAAATATCAATAAAATTTAAAGTATAATAGCTGCGCATAAAAAACCTAATATATTAAATAAATCTACTATTGACATCATATTCCGAAAATTTCATTTATGGTGCTACGACTATAATCAAAACCCAAGCTATGGTGGTTCTAAGAAACGATGAAGCGATTCAAAATAAAATAGATCATAATGCCAATCGAAGCGCAATGGGACAGCCCCTTGCGCTTCGATTGGCTCGTCTTAACGTAAACACTATCGTGGCCCTACTGAACAAATTACTGAACAAATATGTACATAGGTTTTGGTAACTGGTAATTATTTAGAAAATTTAAATAAAAGAAATGTTAAAGTTCATCAGTTATTTTATTGTCGTTATCTACATCAATACTATGTTGCTTGATAACTTGCTTGTAGAACTTAGCGGATGCGCGAGGACGACGTGTGCGTTTCGGATCCTCAAAATCCACTTGGTAAAGGCCGAATTTAAGTCTGAAAACATAAAGCGACATTAAAATATAATCCTACAATCACCAGTCTCAATTTATTATCATTTAATGATGAACGCGACAGTTTGTGGATTCGATTGTCACTCGAAAAAATAAAATATTTAATATTTCCATGTCCTTGCTCTAGTAAAGAGGCAAATCGCGGCAATGCTTCTAGAATTCGGCGTAAAATGGGTAACGGAGCGGAGCACTAGGTTCTCCTCTGCTATATGCTGGATATAGCGTGTAGCTGAAAAAAAATGTAATTAAATATAAATTATTACTTGTATCCAAAGGCCCATTCAAAGTTATCCATCATTGTCCAAGCTGTGTAGCACTTTATGTCCGCTCCGTCTTCATTGATGGATAGAAGAACCTGATATTAAAATGTATAAATTAATTTAATGTATATTCAAATAAATAGATCATTTTGTTAGCTCCACACTGTATCCTGTATATAGCAGGATAGGCAGAGGTAAATCAGTTCTAAGACAATTCTTTTTAATTTCCAACAAATCTTTTTAATTCTTTTCAATTTTCGAGACATTTTGTGTTGAGTGCAAAAACTTGACGCTGAGCTTTGTCTTGTTACCAGAGCGACGAAATTATTAATTCCTCCGAGTGAGAACTTACAGATAGCTACTCTGCCACTGCGCCACGATGGCGCCTCATTTTTTTTTTAATTTCAGAATTTATATTCTGAAATTTTAATATTCATAGTTAATTACGAACCCTCCCAAAAAATATACATATAATTCTTAGTTTTCTCAATGTTATTGACCGAATTTAAGCTGAATAGTCAGTTAAAAATAGTTTCATTTACTTGTTCTAAATGGTTTTTATAATATTGTACACGCTTGACATCCTCCAATGTAGGGTCGGTATCAGCGTAACCATTTTCCGTTATATAAATTGGTAGTTTTCCAAACTTTTCGTTCATCCATCTTATGAGATGGCGAAGACCTGGTGGATTTATCTGAAATTACATAGAGTATTAATTTTTTCACCGTCCAATTTTCGTGACTTACGTGTTGAGTGCGGAAATCAACGCCACGCTTTGATTTCTTCCCAGAGCGAGAAAATGAAAATGGTTTGCTCCCTTTGAATGGAAATGGGATCCACAATCGTCACGCACATATAACATTACGGTTTAATTCTTAGTTAGCCTAAAAAAAATAAATAACAATAATTTGGAACACCATCATTATTACTTTAAACGCGTGCGCTGTAGAAATAGATATACATAAGTAAGTACATTGTACGACAATAACATTTAGTTTCATTATTTCTAAAATAAAGTTCGGGACAAAGTATATCTATCTTTTATAAGTCAATCACAATAAAACACTCTATGAGGTGCTCACAAATGCAAGGTGATATAATTTTTTTATTGATATTGAAACTTACGAGCAAAAGTTATTCAATCATTAATGAACTTTTATGAAGATAATCTTTAGCTTTTATAGCACGTAATTTGGACGTATACTTTTCGAGAAAATGTAAAATTAAACAAATTCAACGCTCTCTTTACGGCCGCAAGACTAGGCTAGAGCCTCAGAATTATGAAAATGATTAAATATATAAATTATCTAATCAATCTATTGCCAAATGCAGCATAATTACAGAATTTTAGGTGATATGGGGACAAAGCCGTGAGTGGGCCGCTAGTTATAAATATATATGAACGTACATAGAACCAATCAGCACCATTCTCCCATTCTGGTCGAACGGAGAATATAATATCAAAATCATAATTTCCCTCCATAGGCCACTGCCCAACCTGCTCACCATCTTTTGCTTTGCGTACTGTACGAGTCGTGTAGTAATTGAAAGCTACGAAATCGTAGGTTCCTAGAGGTAAAATAAAAAATGGTATAATTAACTTTTAATTAAGAATATTTTTTCCAATTATTAAGTAAATAAATCAGCTTCACGCTGTATCCCGCACACTGCAGGGTAGGCAGAGGGAACCTAGTGTTAAAACACTCCGTTCCCCAATTTCTGCCGAATTCTGGAGGCATTGCGTGTTGAGTGGCAGAACTCAACGCCGCGCTTTTCCTCGNGTCTTTGCCCAATTAAAGAAACAAATGATATCATTTAAGCTATTTCCTTCCAAGCTTTCTTAAAAAAAATTGTTACCTATAAAAATGAATGCCCAATTCTTCAGCTATTTCTATATCTCTCTTCCAATTGTTGTAGGTATCACACGCAATATCTCCATTTGACAAATCTAAAATTCTATCAGGTTTTGAGTGAACGAAATGATCCCAAACGTTTCCTGACTTGTCTGTCAACATAAAATAATATTAAATTAGAATGTTTTAAATTAATTTATTGTTTATAATTATCTAATTGAAATTTGGTCACGTTCCGCCGAAAGCAAGAGAGCGAAATAGACGATAGAGAGGCCTTAGCGTGTGGCTTGTGATCATCATGGCATATCTCCATTTATTGTTATTTGTAATTATATAGCACACTGTTACTTGTCCGTACAGTTTAAATAAAAAAAATTAAGTGTAAGAAGAGTGTAAATAAATAATAATTTATCGAAAAAAAAAACAATTAACTCCTTTGTATGATAATTCAATAAATTCAATAAATCATAAAAGAATGCAATTTTTCATCAATGTTTTCTAGCCGACCTTACAAACAACCAGTTTACTAGTTTTGGTTTGTAACATTGGAATGTTACAAACCAACACTAGTAAACTGGCAAAACCGCGACTTTTCTTTACAAATAATAAGCTTGCGTTTGAATGTACAAAAGCTTGATGTTAAGACACATGTATAACTGTAGGAAATTTTACCGCTTGCGTTCCAGCCTCCTTCTATTTGGTAGGAAGATGTTGCCGCACCAAATCGGAAACCAGGTGGAAATTTGGCACAATTAACAACGTAGGCCCCTATTAAGGTGCTGAAAAAATACAATTATGAATACAACACAACAAGAATATCTATTAAAAAAAACGTTACCTGGAGGCCGTCGTGGCGCAGGGGCACAAAGGTGTGACTGTATCGTGACGGTTGTGGGCTTGAACTCCACTCGGGGGAATGAATGACTATTTCTTATTATAATATTTTCATTTTTTCGCACTGGCACCAAAACAAAAGTCTGACGTTGAGTCGTCAAAAAAAAATCACAGGAAAGTCGAGAACGGAGTATCTTAACACTAGGTTCCCTCTGCCTTCCCTGCTGCATGAGGGGTATAGCTGATTTTTAGTGAAGCTGATTTTCTTTGAATATTTCCAATAAAAAAATCTTTTTCTTAGTGAATTTTAAAACATTAAAACGTATAAAAATTTCAACGTAGCGGGATTTGAACCCGCGCCTCTTGGAAGCCGTCCAAGCGCTCCCACCAACTAAGGCATATGTTCTAACCAAGCATCAACTTATTAAAATAACGTATAAAAAAATAAACGATTTTTTAATAAGTATTTTTTTTCCTAAATGTGTAAATAAAAAAAATAAAATCAATCAGCTTCATGCGTAATTCCATACACAGCAGGGTAGGCAGAGGAAACATAGTGTTAAGACACTCCGTTCCCCACTTTCCACCGAGTTCTGGAGGCATTGCGTGTTGAGTGGGGGAACTCTGCGCCGCGCTTTTCCCTCGACACCAGAGTAAAGAAATGAAAATGTAAATGTAAATAAATATTTCATTTCATCGAGTGGGAATCGAGCCCACAACGAGTCGATTTTACAGTCACACTTTTTATACCCCTGCGCCACGCCTGGTCATAGCGAGACCAGGCGTGGCGCATGGGTAACAAAAATGGTACATAAAAAAAAATTAAAAACATTTAAAAAACAGTATTCTCTCTTGTAAAATGATAAATCTAAGTAATTATTTAGGTAGCAGAAAATTTGTAAAAGTTTCCCTACAGAGATGCTAACAACATAAATGAGTTGTAACAAGCGTATAAAAGTTTCAACGTAGTTTCATGAGAACGCATGGCTTAGTTAATTAGAGCGCTTGGACCGTTTCCAAGAGGCGCGGGTTCAAATCCGGCTACGTTCAAATATTTATACATTTTCTTAATAAGTATTTTTCTTCACTAAGTACGGATTAAAACTTTTAAAAATATAAAAAAATGACGATACGTGACGATAATATAACGATGTGTGAATTGCATAAACATTAAAAAAAGTCTGAAAATAATTATCCAAATGGTATCATGGTGCAGTTGGCAATTGTTTTATTTTCTACATAATAACGATCGATTCGAAGTCATTTAAGGAAATCCATATGTGTATTAAATATATCATTATGAATTATAAAATTTATGAATATTAAATATTTTAGTTTATCGTCGCACGTTTTTGCACTAGCGTGATAACTGGCCTCAATAAATTATATTACTAAAAAAAAAATCTTCTCCTTCCCAACTGATGTCTATTCTACCTCCCAATACATTTATACCCTATATATTTTATATTTTTTTCCTTAACTTTATTACATTATCCCTATTTACATATACTATAAATCTAACTAACTAGCAACTGCCCTGTCTTCACTTAGTCGATCCTACAAAATATACCCATAAAAAACATAAATATGAAATGAAAGCCAAGTTAAATATAAAGTAATGCATCGTTCTCAACTTCACCGACAAAAGGTTTCCTATTTTAAAGTATTATATGTAAATTTTTGTTGCGAAAATTTTATCAGACCAAACCGGAGAGACAAAAGAATATAAAAATATATTGAAAAATTAAAACTTTGTGAAAGAACGATGAAAAAGACGTCATATGGTCTTATAAACAACTAGCGGCCCGCCCACGGCTTCGCCCGCTTAAAATACATGATTTTAGATTTAATAAGCAGAATTGATTGACAACTATAATGACTTCTAATATGATTTTTTTATTACTTTAATCTGTAATATTCTAATATGATTTTTTTACGACATTATCGTAATTTCTATAAGAATTTTTGATTGTTTCGAACTAAAAAATACGACCAATGTTGATATTTGATATTCATAAAATATACATAAAGCTTATTATTTATTATATGTATATATTCTTGTAATATTACGTTCTTTTTACCTATGTTATATTTTTAAAACTCTGTTAAATGTGCTGATGTCACTTAATAATTTAATGTACTTCAGAAACAGCCTTAAATGTTAACTTATTGATTTGGGTAAGGATTCATAATATTCTTTGTAAAATAACTGTAATGTTTGCATATTAACTCCTGTACAGTTTTTAAATTAGTTACACATATTATTAGCTAAATGTACAATTGGTAAATATGTAGTTATTACAGAGTACACGTAGAAAGGATGTTTTTAGGCATTTTTATATAGATTTATTTCAAACGAACGAACGAACCAAAAAATCTATGTATTTGCTTGATATCTCTTTGAAGATCAAATCGTTCTTTATCTCTGTGTTGAATTAATTACGATTTAAACTTAACTGTTATGATTTATGAAGGTAATCTCCACTAACAATTCAATTTTGTTTACTTTATTGTATAAAATATTGTATAATAGTGCTTCAAAAATATATATTTTTATCAACAGTCATATAACCAAGACGTTTCGAATGTCATTCTTTAGCCAGGAATCTTACCAGCGCGATTGCTATATAACATTCGCAGGCAAACTAATGCCTTGAGTTCATTCAAATGACGATAACTTTTTTTTAATGAACCGATTTTGATGAACCAAACTTTAGTAGTTAAGTTGAGTTAAAACAAAGCAATTGGTGAAACTTTTAAGTAAATCGGTTCAGTACTTTCAGAGAAAAATGTGGACATACATATCGACAGACAGACAGACAGACAAGAAATTAAAAAATATATTTTTGCTTTCTATTATTCTTTTTAAGTGTCCCTCTATCCATTTCAGTCAAAATTACTAAATGTACAGACAAAATATTTTTACTGTCTTATTATATATAGAGATGTCTTATTATATATAGAGATTAAACATAATGTCTATCATCCGATCCACGCAATCTTTTTTCCGTGAAGCTATCACGGTGTCTCGCAGAAAGGGAAGCTAGGAACCTAGTATCAAGGCACTGGTTCTCATTAAAATACTTCCGTTCCCCACTTTCCACCAAATTCTGAATTAAGTGTTGAGTGACGGAACTCAATGCCACGCTTTGCCTCGTTACCATAGCGAGGATATTACATATTTCATTCCTCCCAAATAGGAAACGAACCCAACGGTAAACCATCTACGCCACGACAGCCTTAATTTTTATTTGTAGATTATTAACATTATCCGTGCAGTTGGTCTTGGCATATGAAAAAAATAACAAAATTTTTATTATTTTTATTGATTAAAAAACCGAAAGACCCTGTTATCTCGAATTGGGGCATTTTATTTATTAATCAGAGGACAGTCGTGGCGCAGGGGCACTAAATGTGACATAAATGCGACTGGTTGTGGGTTTGATTCTGACTCGAGAAAATGAAATATTTAGTAAAATTTATATTTCCAATTCTTCGTTCTGGTGTCGAGGCAAAGCCCGGCGTCGAGATCCACCACTCAACACGCAATGCTTCTAGAACTCGACGGAAAGTGGGGAACAGAATGTCATAACACTAGGTTCCCTCTGCCTACCCTCCTGTATGCAAGATACAGCGTGCAAATGATTTAATTTTTATTTAATTATTAATCATAATACAATACAACATTAGTTTCATCACCGATACCGCAAAGTCTAACGGTCAAAGATCTTCAACAAATGCGTCCTACCTGCGCGTAGCTTCTTTTTGGATTAGACCGCGCGTCAGCAACTATACTTCCTCCAACTATGAGGAAGACTTGCCCATAGTGGGTGGCACGGTTTGGATGCAAAGAGTCGAAGATCTATGTAAAGCAGAGAACGAGGACAGGCTGATGATGGAGATAATAATATAATCTTTGTATTTCTATATATCAAATTCGAATTCACATCTTACATAATTGGTCGATTTCCTCTTACATAATTGGAGAACGTAGCCGCCAATTTGTCGGGCTACAGGGAAAATTGAAGATAACTTCTATTATTTACGTTTATGATTTAATAAATATGCTGTATATTATTACTAATTATTGTTAATTATATGAAACAGAACAATCATCTTCCTATATTATTTTATATCCAATTATATTACCAAAATATTATTATAAGTTTCAGGATAAAATTATTGTTTATAAATCTGTTCACGGTTTCAATTTATCGAACTTTTCTTTTCTTACTTACGAGTACACTAGGATC
This sequence comes from Heliconius hermathena, assembly GCA_013403705.1. NCBI lineage: Eukaryota > Metazoa > Arthropoda > Insecta > Lepidoptera > Nymphalidae > Heliconius > Heliconius hermathena. The sequence goes on along the minus strand of JAAIXJ010001347.1, from coordinate 1,139 downwards.
CGCCACATGCTGTGCACTGCGAGTGGAGCTGAGTGAAGCTATGTTGCACAATGTAAATAAAAAAAGAGGTACTCAAAATAAAATGATCCTTTAAAACTGACATATATATATATATATATATATATATATATATATATATATATATATATATATATATATATATATATATATATATATATATATATATATATATATATATATATATATATATATATATATATATATATATATATATATATATATATATATATATATATATATATATATATATATATATATATATATATATATATATATATATATATATATATATATATATATATATATATATATATATATATATATATATATATATATATATATATATATATATATATATATATATATATATATATATATATATATATATATATATATATATATATATATATATATATATATATATATATATATATATATATATATATATATATATATATATATATATATATATATATATATATATATATATATATATATATATATATATATATATATATATATATATATATATATATATATATATATATATATATATATATATATATATATATATATATATATATATATATATATATATATATATATATATATNATATATATATATATATATATAACTGAGATATATAGTTTCAAAACGTTCCACAGCTTAGCTCTAAGGGGTCACATTTTGACCATTTACTCAAAAACTATAATTACAATTATCACTCAACTACTTTGCGTACGTAATTATAAAAAAATATGCTGCTGTTTATCATTTTATAAAGTTCTGAATTTAAATATTATATATAAAAGTTATACTTCACTTGAAAAAAGAGTAAAAAAATTTCATCTATTGACTATTGTCACGTTACAATTTAAGTTTGTAACGTGTTTGTACAAAATTAAATTGTTGGGTAATTATTAATTTCAATGTTCCTCATACACATTGAGGCCAGTTGTGGCGCAAGCCCACAAAGTGTGACTGTCGACTGGTTGTGGGTTCGATCCCCACTCGGGGAAATGATATATTTATTTACATTTGTATTTTAATTTCATCGCTCTGGTATCGAGGCAAAGCACGGCGTTGAGTTCCCCCACTCAACACGCAATGCCTCCAG
>JAAIXJ010001198.1:0-14714 GCA_013403705.1 Heliconius hermathena | reverse complement strand
TTGCAGTCACACCTCGTGCCACTGCGCCACGACCGGCCGGATTTGTTTTTATTTGACTATAAAAGAGAAGAAGGTTATTACATGTTGGTCACGTTTGTGTTTTTGGGGTCAGTCGTGGCTCAGAGGCAAATACAGTAAACGCGACAGGTTGTGGGTTCGATCCCCACTCGGGAGGATGAAATTTTAAAATTTTTCATTTCGTCTTTGGCACTGAGGAACGGAAGTGTCTTAATATTAGGTTTCCAGGTTCCCTCTGCCTACCCTTTGACGTGCGAGATACAACGTGAAACCTATACTTTTTTTATGTGTACCTATCGATTTTTCCATCATTTGTGAATCGACAATAAAAAAATATCTTTTTCATTCAGCCAATGCAAAAGTTACCCTAATAGGTAACTTAAATACACCGATTTAAAAAAAATAAGGTAAGTAAATTGGTATCAACTACTATAATATTAGGACCTTGAATAAGTTGCTGCTGTTTTTTGANCTCTTACATTCCACGTAGCTATTTGTAGCTCCGTCCTCCACCTCGTGGCGTGTTGGGTGGCGGTCTCTAACGCCGCATTCGTCGCCACTTGACACACCATTGTACCCCCATTATAACTTATATATAGTTATTATAGTTTTGAAGCAATAAAAAATTTTATATCTACTCTACTGGGGTTTGAAATCTGAAATTATTTTGACCATTTTAAAGGGCAACAAGTCCTAAGCCGCACCAGGCAACAAATACCCTAGCTACGCCACTGTCTAAGTATATACTTATATAATAGTAACTGCTGATTAATGTGCTAAGCAAAATCACTGAGTATATATTTTTCAAATGTGTATGTACAGATTTAAATATATTTTAAGTAAACTCATCTTTTGAAGGAGTTTTAATTATATACTATCTCATTCATTTAAATATTATCACAGAAAAATATATTTGCTTTGTAAAAATATATATATTTAATAAGTAGCAATATATCGTTGGTACTTGAATAGTTTATCAACTACAATAGTAAACATTACAATAGTAGTAATAGTAATTATCATTTTATAGATGACCATATGTATACACAAAAGTGGATATTTGAAGACCTTTAGATGTAAATGCTTGTAGGAACTTTGCACAAATGGGAACACAGGGATGCGGCATTATAAATAACTGCACTTGTATTTTTAAAATTACCAATAAAGGTGTATATTTTAATTATTGTTGTTTAATTACATAATGGGCATTTAAAAGAAAATATTATATATGTGGCAAGAAAAAAATACCATTACACTGTATAATGTTATTTTTAGTTTTTTTTATAGTTAAAGGAAAAAGTTTGTCTTTTGGTCTTTCTTATACAATAAAGTATAATCAAATTTTATGTACTTATTTATGGCACTAATGTATAGCTTTAAGCTTTATGATATTATACATAATATGATGGTATAAATATTCTTATTACAATAAAAAGACATTCAAATAGTAGTAAAGCATTTTTTTTTTAACACTTATATTAATCACTTTTATAAACGTAATGGACTAATAATAATTCTTTCTTTAAATATGCACATTTTAGCGTTATCCATTAACATAAAAATGTATGTATGTTTCTTTCAAATATAAACAACCGTTAGTTTTCACGTGAACTTCAATAGCATTTAACCTTTGTTAATTATACATTTCAACCTTTTTTAAAATTTATTTATGGCCTAAATGCGATTGTAGAAATATATTTATTATAACTGATAACATAAATATTAACATAATAATATAAATACATATGTCAAATGGTTTTTTTGACAAAACATTCTAAATAATTAGACATACAGATAAAACATATCCATTTTTTAGAACGACTTCAAAGATTTCATTGTTTTTTAAGTAAAACAAAATAAATATGATTTATAATTATTGTTTTTGGGAAAAATGTGCATGTAAATAAATTATTTAAAGGTAATGAGTGATTATTATGTATCGCAGATTTATTTCCGATAAAGTGTACAACACCAAGTGTCAGTTATAACGGCGTTAGGATTGGTCAAAAAAATATTATATTATAGTAATCCGACTTTGAGAATATTGGTTTCAAGAGTACCAAAACAACGTCGCCGTAGGATTGCATTGGCCAATGTTTGACATCATAATGGGATTGAAATTAATTTCAAGAGTAAGGCCCCTCTCGCATTTACAGTCACAACACACACACAAGCCTTAGTTACCTATTCAAGCCAAATAAATTCTGTATAGATATAAAAGAAATATGTAACCGTTATGACTGTTCGTGGGTTCGGATCTCACGAATGCTAAATTTCTTTTGACGAGAAAAGCATTTGTACGTGGAAAGTATAATAAAATTTATAGGAATGCTTAGTTGAGGTCACAATTTGTTAACAAAAAACGTTATTTTTACATACTCTTTCATTTGTCATTCGACTAAGAGAAGAACAGAAAGTCTTAGATTATGAAATACAATCAATGATATAACGAGTATCCTATATCTTTAATATTTTTTAGCGTCACGTTGTATCCCGCAAACAGCAGGGTAGGCAAAAGGAACCTAATATTAAGATACTTCGTTTTTGTCGTCGTCCGCTTCTTCTGCCGTTGTTCGCTGAATTCTGGAGGCATTGCGTGTTGAGTGGCGGAACTTAACGCCCCGACTTGCACCAGAGCGAAGAAATGAAAGTATATATTTAAATAAATATTTCATTTTTTCACAACCAGTCCATTTTACAGTCACACACAGTAGTTCAAGTAATAAATAATTACATAATTTAAACATTTTTAAATTATCGTGGGCTTATAATTATAGTAGGTAGAAAATGGATTTTGTTTAGGTAATCTAAATAGTTAAATAATAAAAAATATATATAATATATTTTTTTAATTTATTTACACAAAATTTATAATTAATCATACATGTAGACGGTGTTGGTATTGCCGTGTCCGTTTCCTACATAATTATTTTTGCAGCCTCTGCCGCGACATGGGTATTTGTATATGTTACTAAAGTCATAGTCGCTGTAATCGCTGAAAATGAAAAAAAATATTAATTTTTTTTTAAATAGCTTCAGTCTGTATCCTGCACAAAGTAGGGTAGGCAGAGAGAACCTAGGGTTAAGACACTCAGTTCATAATTTTTCGCCGAATTCTGAAGCATTGCGTGTTGAGTGGCGGCCACGCTTTACCTCGAAAGCAGAGGGAAGAAATGAAAATATTAAATATCTCATTTCCTCGAGCGGGAATCGAACCCATAACCATGAACAATATTATATTATTAATTGAATTAATAATATATCCTTATTTAGTTTTGACTTATTATTTTGATTTCAATTACTAGCGGCCAGCTAACAGATTTGCTCGCTTGAACTATATGACTATTTACTGAATATTATTTAAAAGAGTATTTAGAGAAAAGTATTTGGTAATTTTAATATGGTTATTTATACCGGTCGCTATACGTTAAATAAATTGTTATTAAATACCTTCCAAATATTATCTGTTTACATTTAGTCGTATTTAATAGAAAAATGTTACATATATTCGAGACATTGCGTGTTAAGTGGCGGTACTTAACGTTGTGCTTTATCTTATTTATAGTCACCAGTCACGATGGCTTCAGTGTAACATATGTTTTTAAAAATAATAAAAATTTTTACTATTGGTATCGGAAGCGATAATACGAAAAAGTTTTTTTACTTACTCTCCTCCTTGGCCTCCGCCGCCCCCACGGCCCCCGTCGCCCCCACGTCCACCGTTACCACCCCCGCGTCTACCACCACCGCCGCCTTGTCCACCGTTACCGCCCCCTTGTCCACCATTGCCACCTCCGCCTCCGCCGCCGCTCTCTTGTCCGTTCTCATCGTCGTAATCGCCACAATTACTGCAACTATAGGAAAAAAATTATCAAATATTATTTTTTAAACATTTTTAAAGTGTTATTCCACACTTAGGAATACGTTTTCTAAATAAGTATTAAATTATCAAATATTAATTTGGAAAAGTGTACTAGTAGTATTACTTACCCCATAAAATGTTTAAATTTTAATACTATACTAATTAAAAAAAATATATAAATAAATCATAAGATATTTTCAATAGGTACCCATTCAAATATACGTACTAAGGTTTCGCCTCGATGATTGTAAACAAAACAATTGCACAGAGAAAAAAAATGCAATAATTCTTCATGTTCAACGAATTAAGTAACTTGTACTTGCGTGTTCCGAGAATAATATGGAAATAGAACTGTAAAATTTCTTTTTATAACGCGTTAGAATAAAGGTCAATATGATAAGAGCGTTAGTATAAAACCCAGAGAAATAATAACATGATGATAATGTTTTACTTATGACTTAATTATTGCAATTAGTTCTTTCCCTGGGAAAATCTTACAATGTGGTTACGCATGATAACAGTAAACGCGGTAGTTGTAGAGTTGATTCCCAATCGGGAGAATCTATTTATTTGTATTTAATATCAAAATGGACATAGACGTCTTTAAAATTGCTAAATGAATTCTATAAAACTTTTTTGTTGAACAGACAAAAACAGAAGACAGGAAAGTAGTGTGTAATTGATTTATAAGATAGGGGTAGTCCATGTATTTTCTTTTCAGTTTTCAACAGTTTGTACATTTTGTGTATTATATGTTTGTTTATGCTAAATATATGAAGTATGGAAGTCATTAATCTTCAACTAGTGTCTGCTCACAAATCACAAATAAATAAAACTTTTTTTTTAACTTATAGGATATGCTGTCAAGGGTTTTAATTGGAAACTCTAGAAAAAAAGCTTTCCAATTTTTGCAATATTTTTATTGTTATAAAACTCCAGTTTTTATTGTAATATATAATATATATAGTATAATTCACCTCTATAGATAGTATTATACACTATCCAAAACAAAAAGATTATTTAAATTAAAAACTAGTAGCTCCTGAGATTAGCGCGTTCCACCAAATAAACTTTCTTCTTTATAATATTAAGTGTACATAGTGTAATATGTAGATCAAAAACATAAAAGTAAAACGAGAGCCAAGTTCAGTAATATGATATATGCCTTGGTCGTTGACTTCAGCGATAAAAGAAGTGAGATGTAAATGTGTGCCAAGTTCAATAGTCAGTTCTGAAATTTATTTTTAACAATATAAAATATTTTACAACACCTTAAATATTCTACCTTCTTACAACTTAGGAGACTATATTTATGTGTAAGATCTGACTTGGCTAGTTTTCAAATAAATTTACGAAAGCATCGATATAAATGAATGTATTCATGCCATACAAGCCTACTATAATTTCATATCACAAATTTTACAAATGTTGTTTATGAACAATATTAATGAATGTGCAATACCCCTATAAGACTATACGATAGATATAGACCAAGATACATTAGTATGTTCAATATGTAAATTATTATATATCTCAGCTTGACCCTCATCGATCACTGGTACAGTTTCATCTGAACAGAACATTTTATACGTACTTTCATAACAGTATGGTTCTTGAGAGTTCACATGTTTAAATTCTACTGCAAGAATATACTAGAAAAGTTTTATAAATTTCTGCTATGTCTTGCTTACTTGAAATGTTTTCTTCCATACTTATTGTAATTATATTTTAAACGCGATCTTAAACTTTGCAGTAATTATCTGGTATATTTCTACGACACCCAAGAACCTATCTTACAATTTTTTCATCTTCTATTACGTTTTAATTTTGGATGTTAATTTGTTGATTATGTTTTTATTTTCATTAGTATACGACAGTTTTTTTCTTTGCGTAGTACAACTTCGAGGAAATTTTATCTACAACTGGATTTGTTTCACTATAAGGTTTTATTTCGGTTAAAAACCCTTTGAGTTTTTAACGTTTCACGGCTACTCGATCCACTTTAGGGTTTTTTTTTGGATAAGACAAGGCAAACGAGAGTACAACACCAGAGGAGCTACAGGTGCGTTGCCGGCCTTTAAGGTGGGTTGGGCGCCGGAGCCCGGCATTACCTGATGCGAAACGCAGCGGCATAAAGCCACTACTTAACGCCGGTTTTAAGTGCCAGGGGTGATAATGATCCGGTCGAGTCTGCCCATGCTTGTTGCCATTGCTGCCTCTCGCCTCTTACGACACCACCAGTACCTAGAATAGGATCATCCTGAGCCTATTCTAGGCCGGGATCACACGGCAAGGGTGTTTATCTGCATAAGGTTTTTGAGTTTTTGAAACGTCAGGAAGCGCTCCTTTATAAGACCGATTAATATTGCGCCTCTGTTACGCACGGCATTTCTCATATATTTTAAGTCGACTTGGTTTAAGTTTTGTGGACGGCTCCTTTACGACTATTTTTCATTTTCCTTTAAAGACTTCATCTCTTTACGTCTATCGGGTGAAATAGACGCATTATTTATATTCTGCTTTACTGGAACACAACCATCATAACGACCCGAAGAAAGATTTTTTTTTATTAAAATATAATTCAGTTTTATTATTATATATCAGCTTAACGCTGTATCCCGCACACAGCAGGGTAGACAGAGAGTACCTAGTGTTAAGACACTCCGTTCCCCACTTTCTGCCGAAGTCGAGAGGCATTGCGTGTTGACTGGCAGAACTCAACGCCCCGTATCCCCTCGACACCAGAGCGAAGAAATGAAATTATAAATGTAAATAAATATTTCATCTCCTCGAGTGGGGATCGAACCCACAACCAGTCGATTTACAGTCACACTTTGTGCCCCTGCGCCACGACCGTTTTATTATTCTTAAGATTATAATTAATTATATCTGAGTAGTTTATATTTGTGTATGAACCTTGAGCGTAGTTTATATTTTGTTGATTTATCAAAAAAGTAAGTAATTTACGCTGCGTTTTCAAACATGATATTTATTAGTTCAATACTACTACAGACACTTGGTTCGTACCTTTTTTTTACCTTATTAATATATCTAATTATCTTATCATATTTATGAATTACATTTCTATTGATATACAATTAATACGTATTATAAGAATTATTTTCTCATTTAATTTTTACTCTCACAATTGTGGTATCCACCTAGGAAAGCAAGTATAATTTTTTTGTTCGTCCTGATCTTGTTTTGTTTGGTGGGTTTCAGGACTGCAAGGAATTCAAACATGGCGTCCGTATAGTGGTCCTTATGTTCCCGAATTGGTAAGAAGTCTAGTAGTTGTACAACGTCCATTACCGTCTTTATAGATTTTGTCTGGGATTTTATCATTCGAATTCCTCCTGTCCCGCTGCCTATCTATCATCTTTCAGAAGTTTCCTCCTGCCATATATTTTTCCCAAAATTGCACAAAAGCCATTGCAAGTGACCCTTGCAGCTGAGTGTTTTTTAGACTTTTGGCTTTGTCTTCTATAGTCTTTCGTTGAAGGCGTTCTGAGCCACTTTCGGTGGTTAAAAGGGATGTTTGTGTATGGTCTGCTAGAGTGCTGGAGTCTGCAGGCTTAAGATAACTCAGTCTTCACCTCTGTCATTGTATACTGTGACCTTAAGTTTTTTTGAGGCTTTTATGAAACTCAGACGGTCTGCCACTTCTCCTCTGGTATTCTCAACCTTCATGGCTCTTGTTCAGGTGTCTCACACATTTAATTGGGCAGCTCACAAACCCGCGCGAATTTCGTTCTTTCATCCCAGTCGGGCAGTATATCAATTTGTTTTTTGATTTCACAATGTCGCCAATAATTCCCGTGGGTAACCCTTCATAGATTTTGCGTCTTATTGCGATTTTCTTACTGCTACCAGACTAGTCAAACAAGGCGAAATCGCGATATATGTGTGACTTTGTGTGCAGGTTAAAGAGTATATTATTATTAAATTTTGTATATATTTATATATTTTTTATAAATATTATAGTATTTAATATTCTTAGACATATATTTTGTGTATTATTTATATTGTATTTTTTTGATGATGTCTAATTGTAGTGACTGTTTTTTTTATCTACGTCGTCATTTCTTTCGTCTTCATCAGAAGTCTTTAAAGGAAAATGAAAAGTAGTCGTAAAGGAGCCGTCCACAAAACGTAAACCAAGTCCACTTAAAATATATGAGAAATGCCGTGCGGAACAGAGGCGCAATATTAATCGGTCTTATAAAAAATTTCCTCGAAGTTGTATTACGTAAAGAAAAGAAATGTCGTATACAAATGAAAATAATAACATAATCAACAAATTAACAGCCAAATTGAAAAGTAATAGAAGATGAAAAAATTCTAAAATAGGTTCTTGGGTGTCGTAGAAATATACCAGATAATTACTGCGAAGTTTTAGATCGCGTTCAAAATATAATTACAATAAGTATGGAAGAAAACATTTCAAGTAAGCAAGACATAGCAGAAATTTATAAAACTTTTCTAGTATGTTCTTGCAGTAGAATTTAAACATGTGAACTCTGAAGAACCATACTGTTATGAAAGTACGTATAAAATGTTCTGTTCAGATGAAACTGTACCAGTGAACGATGAGGGTCAAGCTGAGATATATAATAATTTACATAATGAACATAATAATGTGTCTTGGTCTATATCTATCGTATAGTCTTATAGGGGTATTTCCATTCTGAGATGGCAGGTTAAAGAGTATATTATTATTACATTTTGTATATATTTATATATTTTCAATAAATATTATTATTATTTTATATTTTCTTAGACATATATTTTACTTATATTATATTTTTATAATTATGTCTAATTGTAGTGACTGTTTTTTTTATTTACGTCGTCATTGGGCTCATCAAGTACATCTGTACTTTCCACAGTATATCCGCTTCCCAAAGAGTCGCCATAGATTCTTGTTTTTCAGATTTTTTGAAAAACTTCAAAAAAACTTTGAAAATGTTCTTCATATCAATATTTATCCAGTTCATTGTCCTGATACTCTTGCATCAATAGAACCCCGTAACGATTATGCCGTCCTATTATCTGTAACTTGGTTAAAGCGTTGTTTGCCTAACACGTTCTACTCCATACCTAGGTTTCGTCTTATTGGCAATGACTGAGTTGGTATAGGTGAAGATGGTGTGGTGATCTATCTATTTTCACATATTCCTTTCTTAATAATATGTCTCTCAACCACCACTACACACCACTGAACTGCTTTTTTAATTGCTTATCGAGTTTATTCTCTACTATACAAAAACCTTTAAGGTGTCTTTTAGATTTACTCTTCTTCATTTGAGCTAAGCTCATTGACCCATATAAAACTTAATAAGTAAGCACAGCAGGGTTGGCAGAGGTAACCTAGTGTTACGACCTCCGTTCCCCCTTTTTCGCTTAATTTTGGAGGCATTGCATGTTGAGTGACGGAATTCAACGTCATGTTTTGCCTTGACACCGGAGTGAGGAAATTAAAATATAAATTTAAATAAATATTTCCTTTCCTCGAGTAGGGGTCGAATCCAGAACCAGCTGCTTTACCAGTCACTTGTACCTATGTACCACAACTGACATCAACAACAAAAATAATAATTTAATACGGTTATAAATATTATTCCTTCGAAAACACAATATCAAAGATATTAGAGGAAAGTAATGAAAAAGCATGAAGACACCCCCGAAGTTATGTATAAAAAAGTTGATGATGAGGCGAAAGAGGTATGCAGAGGCCGCAACGTTTGGTAGGTACTTCGTTCTCTCTAACTACCCCGTTAGGAATGAAGTGTGAAGGTAGATTGATTCGATTAATAAATGCAATCGTCGACTGTACAAGTACTCTTAGTTATAAGTACTAAAACTGATATGTTTAAGTTAAAAAATAAGTAAAGACGGCAATCCATTCTTTGTATATTAACGTGAAGACCTGGAATACGTATGATGACCGGCTGTCTCAGGATATAAGTGAGAGTCGTTTTCAGCTCCGAATAGGTATTATTTCTTGTCTTAAAATATACTTGAAGATGATATCTTGTTTTAGATGGCTTACGTAACACGTATTCAAGCTAGTCTACAAACAAAAAAAACTCTACTAACGCCTGACATTTAAATAAGAGCAATAATATTTAATAGGCATTGAGTTAAAATACTGGCTGTCATCAACTTTGATTGTTATTTTTACATTACCGGCACTATAAGTAAATATTCCTAATAGAATCTATTTATTGAAAAATTATAAGAAAATGATAAAAAAATACTAGTTTCAGAGTTTTTCCTATGTATATCTAATTACTTAACTGTATGCCAAATTTCACCGTTCTAAGTCATCTAGAACTGGGTTAGAATTAAGGTCAGTCAATCCCTGTTAAAATTGTCGATATTTGGACGTCATTATCTAAATATCCGTTTCAGCTGTGCTTATGAAATTTAATACATGTATATAGGCAACGGGTCTAAATATTTGAGCCAAATTTGACAAGTTTAGATAAAATAGTTTTTGAGTTATGAAGGGGTAAAAAGTGGCTTCAAATGGTTCGTGTAAAATTACACACGGTGCTGCTCGCCAGTTCTGTTTTACTGAACTTGGCTACGCGCTACTTTTCATTTGTTTCTTTATTTCTGTACTTAGAAAATGTAGATTTTTGATAAATAAATAAAATGTGATGAAAGTTTCTCATATAGTTCATTGTACGGATTTCATGAAAAGATTCATATAGAAATGTAATTAGGTTAAAGCGATACGTTTTATGATTTATTTTTGAAGAACAAAAAGTGCATATCTATGTATATCTATATATTTTATAGCTTAGCGAGCTTTATGTATCGTGGAATCTGGAAGTCTAATGTTAAGACACTCCGTTCCCATTAGGATGTTGTATGTTTCATATAGCAGAGAAGAAAGGGATAAGCTAGCCTAAATGTATGAAGGACGAGTTTATTACCACATATACCACAATGTAAGTACACAGTGTTGTAGTAAAAAACATAAACTAAATACGTCTAAAAAAAGAAAAGAATTAGTAGAATAACATTTAATAAAGTAAAATGCGCCCTTTTCGAATGCCCTATAAAGGCCAGCTGCTTTATCTTCAGGGGGAAAAATTGGAACGAAACCGAGGCGAAATTTGTGACGAATATATTTTATACTTATCTTTTTAGTTATCATTTTAGAACAAGCGGAACCTGATTATGAGGCCAATCGTGGCGCAGCGGCACGAAGTGTGACTGTAAAACCGACTGGTTGTGGTTTCGATCCCCACTCGAGGAGATGAAATATTTACTTAAATTTATATTTCCATTTCTTCGCTCTGGTGTCGAGGTTAAGCGCGGCGTTGAGTTCTGCCACTCAACACGCAATGCCTCCAGAATTCGGCAGAAAGTGGGAACAGAGTGTGAAGCGCGAAGCTGGAACCTAGTTATGAGTCACTTCATTTTATATTGTACATATTTTTTTATTTGTGTCCCAAATAAAAAAAATGTACATGCTATTAATTTCTAAAATAATATTTTATCTTTCTTATACATTATTTGATAGTAAAGAAAAACTCCTTCTGTTCTAAAATTGGATCAGGTGGATAGTTTTTATGTTTCCTTATTATTAGGTCTATCACTTAACATTTTCAAAGTGTAATTCTACACTTAATAAGTATATAATATTTACAAATATACCTAATACAAATATATATTATGTAATTATTTTCTTTAATAATACAAGTTACTAAGATAAGATTTGTATGTTAAATCAATAATTTCTCAAAGTGAAACAAAGCCTATGTACCTTGTTGATGAATTGGCTTTATATAGAAAGGAGAATAAAAAAAACTGTGAAGTTTCAGGTAGACTATCGATTATCCTACTAAAATTATCAATGTGAAAGTTTGTGAGGATAGTTTTGTTGGTTCCATTTTCATTCAAAAACTACTAAACCGATTTATATGAAACTTTGTCTCATATAAAGTCTACGATTTATATTAATATTTCGTAAAATTTTGCTGCAATTTAATAACTTTAAAATCTAAGTTTGTTATAGTTTTTTTTGTGATATACCTATAAATTTAAATAACATTATCGTATGTGTGTCGGTATGTATATCTCTATATATAACTACAGAATATCAAGTAATTCTATTACTCCAATCTTCCGTGGAGCAACATAAATCACCGTCAAACCAAACAAATCAAGATCAAACATTGTAAATGTTATTAGTATAAAGACGTTTTCCTTTATAGGGGAATATTAATATTTAATATTGGCTTTTAATGTACATATCTCGGACTATCGTAGTTGGATGGAGGTCGTCGAATCGATTATTATTTAAGTTAATTTCATAGATTTCTCTAGTCTTGTAGCAGTAAAGATTTCTGTTTTTTTTAAATCATATAGTGTGTTACGATAACAGTTAAAGTACATGATAATTAACCATTTTATAAATCCTTTTAGTTCAAAAGTAATATTTTTAAAGTAATGTTTTATGACAGCAGCAGCAGTAGAGCCCAACGGCCTCTTTTATTCTCGATAATGTTTTTCATTTGGTACAACAGCGACGTAATTGCACACAATCAAAGTTTGTAAATAGTATTTTGGGAACAGTGACTTATTTAACTTAAAAAAAGTAGTACAATTGCGTTATTGTTGCTACTGAGTGAATTAGATATATCCACGAAAAAAATCAACTTGAATTTCTTTTATTCTTTTTCTTAGTTATTAAGCTTTAGAAGCCCACAATTTTCTATGTATTTAAAATAAAAAAGTTTTAATATTTAGTTCATAAAACTTAAGTGAGAAACATGTGTTTTAATTTATTTAGTTAAAGCAACAGACAACTTACGTCACAGAAAACTGGGGACCGATAAAGTCCAAAAGTTTTGAACTGGAGCGTCAAATGCCTCTCAATAGAGCCATAGATTATGTAAAAAAATCTTTTTAAATCTACAAGCTTAAAAAATATATTACATAAGTATATGAATAAAACATTTTAGAGTACTTGTGGCGAAGAGAACAGGTTAGCTAACAGGTTAGCAGGTTGCTTGTTGAGTGGCGAAATTCAACGCCTCAATTATTTATCATTATTGCACCATATTCTTATTCGATATGACCTTAAATATGATTATAAAATTATTTGAATTTGAGGCCAGTCGTGGCGCAGGACCACAATTGTATGACTGTAAATGTGACTGGTTGTGGCTTCGATCCCCACCCGAGGAAATGAAATACTTTATATTTTCATTTCTTTATTCTAGAGCTGAACGACGCGCTTTGCCTCACAAAGCGCGGCATTGAGCTCCGCCACTCGAAAATAGGGAATGGAGAGTATTAACACTAGGTTCCCTCTGTCTACTCTGCTGTGTGCGGGATACAGCGTGAAGCAAAAAAATATATTTTTTCTTTTTTTTTTAATTTAAAGCACTTTTTAGAGGGTTAGAGGGTTTATCTGATAAATATTCAATAACCCGTTTTCTTTGACGCTGAGTATTGAAGACTCAGTGTCTTTATCCACAAGTCGAATCTAGATACATGCCTTTGTTATATTTATTTCTTTGAAATTCCTGCTCTATAAAATAACATTGATCTGCTGATATTGTCTTCGTGACATTCTTTTGGCAATATAAAATTTTCATACCTATTATAAGGAGAATATCAAAATTAGGTGTAGGTATTTTGTTTCATATTTTGGTGAGTTTGCATTTTTGTAATAGACTAACAATCTAAGATTGACGTTGGACATAGGTTATTAATATTGGGCGTAAGAGAGCTTCTTCTATTCTTGAAGTAAAATAAATATTATTTTATTATATAAATGACAGGTACTAGCGAGGAATGAAATGAAATGAAAGTAAAATAAAATAAACAACTTAACACTATGGATAAATTAATAATAATTATTATTATAAGCTACGAAAGTGGGACGAATAAAGAAAATTCCTCTGATTCTCACTTTGAAAATAAACTGAAAATGATTAAAAAACCTGTAGCAACTCTTATACGTGAGTATTAATATTTTCCCAAGTATCTTTTAACAAGTCCTACCAACTTGTAGAAATACTTCGGTGGATAAGTTTTAATCGCTTCTAAAACCTTTAACTCAACATGTAAGATGTGAGATCGATTCTTGTTTTAAACGTATTTGAAAAGTTTATAGTGAAATATTTTTTTTGATCCTTATAAAATATGGTACTATTTCATATGTAAAAATAAATTTATGCAAATAAATTATAACAGTTGCAAGTCTTCAAGGACTTCGTTTAAGTAGACTTTAAAATGTAAGACACCGATTATTCCCTTTCTCATTTGAATTTTGAAAAATCCAGTCAGTTTCAGACTTCAGTCTTACTAGGGAGTAACAAAAGTGTTCTGTATAGATTAATGAATTCAAAAAGAATCTAATATATTTCCTTAAATCGCAATTTACCACTAAGTTCGAGAAACTGAAAAACAAACATTATAATGATATATATTATAAAGTATATCACATACGTATACCAAATCATATTATTCTTACATATTATTTCATCTCACTTTCTTAAAAGAACAGTTGCTCAAAACTTCTGTGATTCTGCGAAGGCTTGAGGCGGGCTAGTAATAGCATTTACTTTGTGAATCCTCAAGGTATATGTTTAAAATATTTTATAAAAGTCTTAGGAATGGGTGAATTTGTATCATTCTTTGAACCACATTATTTTTTTTTTTATGTACAAATTTTCAAATATTTGAAATATTTGAGAATTTAAATTTATGCACTATTCGCCTACTTTCTATCTTTTTACTAGCTATCTTTTTATTATTATTTTTTTATCAGCTTCACGCTGTATCCCGCACACTGCAGGGTAGGCAG
>JAAIXJ010001185.1:0-14225 GCA_013403705.1 Heliconius hermathena | reverse complement strand
TAAGCCGCACCAGGCAACAAATACCCTAGCTACGCCACTGGTTTCTTCCAATTTAAAGTACTGTTTTATTTGAATATGTACAGTGGGATCTTCTCAGTTGTTACGCTCTTGACAGAGCGGTCGTAGCTATCATGTAGTCACGTTTGTGGCTTTTGTTATTCTTGCCACAGTTTCAAGCCATTTCATTCTGTTGGTCGCCATTTTAGTGCACTCATGCAATTTGCTGCCTTCAGCTTTTAGATTTTACTTGAAGTCGGTCCATCGTATGGGTGATCTATCTCTTGGTCTGGCACCATCTACTCTGCCTTGCACCACGAGCCGCTCTATGGAGTCGTTTCCTTTCCTGGATATATAACCGAAAAACTTAAGAATGTGGGTTTCTACAATAGTCGCTTTTTGATGTCAAGTTATTGATAGTGACAGGGGGATAGGAAATTCCAATTGGCGCCGTCCTAGCGCAGGGGCACAAGCGCATGACTGAAAACACGGTTTTGGGATCGATTCCTACTCAGAACGTATCTACGTTATAGGTTCTGCGTTTTTTTTATCGAGATACTATTTCCAATATTAAAGTTTTTTAGCTATATGTAGTATCATGCACATAGCAGGGTAGGCACAGGGAGCCTGAGAACCTAGTGTTAAGATACTCCGTTCCCATTAACACACTTCCGTTCCCCACTTTCCGCCGAAATCTGAAGGCATTGCGTATGGAGCGGCGGCGCTCAACGCCGGCCTTGTGCTTTGAAAATTGAACCTACAACCTGTCGCATTTACACAGTCGCATGTTTGTAATCCTACATGCTTTGTTTATATCCAAAATTAATAAAAAAACACACTTTAATTGTATAATAATATTCTTAATCTACAATTTGCCTAAAAATATTACATTATAAATAGATTTTACATCAACAATTTTAATGAACTTCAAGAAACGACAAGTTTTCTGCTGCTTTATTCGCTTCGCTTCGAGCACTTTCTAAGATTTCCTAGTTCCGCAAACACATCGGATATATTAAGTTTATATTGCGCGTTATTGGAAGTAGAAAGTCCACTTAAATTAAAGTGCTATTGCTATGGATAGCTTTTGAAGTGTTCAAGTAATAATAAATATTTACAATAGCTATCTGAGGTCAGTAGTAGCGCAGGATCAATCATAAGCGTGTGTTCGATTCCCACTCGAGGAAATAAAAAAAATATATTTTCATTTTGGTCTGGTGTCGAGGCAAAGCGCTGCAATCGGCGGTAAGTGGAGTGCGGAGTGTATTAACACTAGGCTCCCTCTGTCTACCCTGCTATATACGGGATACAGCGTCAAACCGGAATAAAGATATCAACATATTATAAAGCTGAACAGTTTGTTTGAATGAATACTCTTAGGATCTATAGCTTGAATTTGAAAAATATTTTTTTGACGGATAGTCCATATACAGGGTGGAAGCGTTTGCGCTCCTTTTACGGGAGCAGCATGTGAGGTAAAATATTTCAAACCCCTACCTAAGGAAATTAATCAAGATACCTCAACAGTTTAGAGAGTTTGGCCCAAAATAATATCTACCAATAAATAACTTCATACAATGTATGCGGCATTTATCGGGATAGACAGACAAAACCAGCAAAATAGTGTTAAGACACTCCATTTTAGCCGCCCAATTATCGAGATATTTCCGGTTGAGTGACGTGACTTTGTCTTGTTGCCAGAGCACAGGAAATGAAAATAATTAATTTAACTGAGTAGGAATCGAACTGGCATCCATCTCGTTTAACAAAACGGCCTTATATATTTTTTACAGTTTCTATTACAAATTCAAATATTAATCGATTTTATTATGATTATTGTGACGCATATTAAAGTTTAGGGCGTCATTAGTGTAAATTACCTTTGCTATTATCTTTTAAAGCCGTTGTAAAGAAGGAAGTTACTATTAAGTAATAATCTCTATATATAATAAGACAGTATAAATATTTTGTCTGTAAATTTAGTAGTTTTGACTGAAATGGATAGAGGGACACTTAAAAAGAATAATAGAAAGCAAAAATATTTTTCTTGAATTTCTTGTCTGTCTGTCTGTCTGTCTGAAAGTACTGAACCGATTTACTTAAAAGTTTCACCAATTGATTTGTTTTAACTTAACTTGACAATTAAATTTGTTACATCAAAATCGGTTCATTTAAAAAAAGTTATCGTCATTTGAATGAACTCAAGGCATTAGTTTGCCTACGAATGTTATATAGCAATCGCGCTGGTAAGATTCCTTGCTAAAGAATGACATTCGAAACGTCTTGATTATATGACTGTCGATAAAAATACATATTTTTGAAGCACTATTATACAATATTTTATACAATAAAGTAAACAAACTTGAATTGTTAGTGGAGATTACCTTCATAAATCATAACAGTTAAGTTTAAGTCGTAATTAATTCAACACAGAGATAAAGAACGATTTGATCTTCAAAGAAATATCAAGTAAATACATAGATTTTTTGGTTCGTTCGTTCGTTTGAAATAAATCTATATAAAAATGCCTAAAACATCCTTTCTACGTGTACACTGTAATAACTACATATTAACCAATTGTACATTTAGCTAATAATATATGTAACTAATTTAAAAACTGTACAGGAGTTAATATGCAATCATTACATTATTTTACAAAGAATATTATGAATCCTTACCCAAATCAATATTTTAACATTTAAGGCTCTTTCTGAAGCAGTACATTAAATTATTAACTGACACCAGCACATTTAACAGAGTTTTAAAAAACATAGCATCGGTAAAAAGAACGTAATGTTACAAAAATATATACATATAATAAATAATTAGCTTTATGTATATTTTATGAATATAAAATATCAACATTGGTCGTATTTTTTAGTTCGAAACAATCAAAAATTCTTATAGAAATTACGATAATATCGTAAAAAATTCATATTAGAATATTACAGATTAAAGTAATTAAAAATCATATTAGAAGTCATTATAGTTGTCAATCAATTCTGCTTATTAAATCAATAATCATCTATTTTAAGCGGGGAAAGCCGTGGGGGGGGGGGGGGCGCTAGTTACGTAATATATTAATATTATAAAAAAGAAAAAGCAGCTTCTCATTTTTTCCCGCATAACAGGGAAAGCATGTACTGCGGCTTACGGCTGGAATAATCCAGTGTTAATACACTCCGTTACCTGTTTTCAGCCGAATATTCGAGGCATTGCGTATTGAGTACGGGAACTCAACGCTGCCATACAGACGTGATAATGATTTTCCAAAAGAAAGAAGAATATAGCCTTATAATAAAGTTAAAGACAATGAGGGATACCTGGCCAAAAAACTTTTAATGTATCTTTAATTTTTTTTTATTATGTACTTCAATTTCTGTTTTTTAAAGTAATTTATAATATAAAGCTCAAACATTTTTACTATAATAGCAATTAAAAACTTTATTTTATTATATTTAACAAAAGTGAGAAAGAAATGTGATAGTTTTGCTCTACATTAAATTTTATATCAGTTTTCTAAAAACGTTTGTTTGCTTATTGCGGAATAGTACTAAGACCAATGTTAAAAATGACATTTATTTCTGTTATTTTTTATACTTTTCATACAATATATATTTAAAAATCTTACATTGTATATCATTTTAGTAATCAAATAATTCGTTTCATTTATATTCGAGACACTAATAGAGAAGATTAAGGCTAGCTCGGTTCTAATGTTAGAAACCGTTATGTTAGTCTAACGCCTTGCTAAATGACGCCATTACGAGCTAACAGATTGTTATGTTAAATAATAGTTTATACATTGTGAGTCAGAGGGAATGAAGTGATAAGTCACTTCAAGTAGACTTTGCAGCGTAAAAATCTAATACATTTAGAGAAATCCTTCTTAACGCTTATCTACCCTCTCTAACCTACCTATATGCTACGTAACAAATTTCTAAGTTCAGTAGTTTTATCTGGTGTCCGTACTCACGTACTAACGTAATAGTTTTATATGGTACTAGCGATGTGTCCGCGGCTTCAACCGCTTGAACTACACGATTATTTTTTCAATACACTGAATTATTTAATGTTCTAATATTTTATGTTTGCAGCGCACTTACTATAATGATATCCAATGTGAAAACTTCTAAAGTTTTAATATTTATCGTAATTCTTATAAGATTTTTTAATTTTTTTAATTCAAAATTTATTTCAAAATCCTATGGGTAGCTTATAAAAATGCAAAAATTGAGACTCCCAGAGCTTGTAGTAACAAAGTTTTATATACACTATCAACATCAAAACTACATCCTTAAGAATCGGAATTTAGCTAAATCCCGTCTTAGATAGGACTACGTCCTATAAATAACGCCGATGCAAAATTTAAGACTTCTAACATTTGTAGTAACGAAATTTCATACAAACTATCAACTCCAAAAACTCCATAGGGGTAAAATTAGAAGTTACTAGCACTTGTGATATCTAAGATTCATAAAAACTATAAACACCCAAAACAACTTCTTTAGGGTCAAATATCCCAAATATCTGTCTAAGACGGAGGTTACACGCTCATTCTGGTGTCAGTTCAGTACATGATTGTTGTGATTTTAAATAAAATAGAGCCAATATAAAAGACGTGAAAAAGAAAATAAGTACCCTAAGATTTAATTCTTTTTCTTGTTAAAATGTATACGTATGCCTGTTAGCGCGCAGAAGTTTTTGGTTAGACTCATCGACAGTCTGACGTACTGTGTAATACCGCACGTCAGTCCGTCATTCAGCGATCAGTCTATACGTGATCAAGGATATAATGTAAGGAAATCAAACACCTCGAGGCTTTTACAAAACTTTCTTCCAGAGCAAAATACTATTAAGCTTGTACAATGTCTATCTTAAATTCTAATACAATATGTTATTCTAGAGGACCTCATTCTTCTTCTGCTCCAAAGTCTAAAAGTATATCTCGAGTTTTCCGACCATATAAAGCGTCATTTTAGTAGTGTCCTCTGGTGATAGTTCTATTAAGTTATTTTACTTATTTCAAAAACATCTTTTTATTAAACAAACATTGTTGATTTACATTTTTATAATAAGTTATTGCGAATGTTAAAACTTATAAATATAAAATCATTACAATAGGACATATCTTCGTGAGCATCTACGTTCTGTAAATAACCCCTATGTAAAATTTGAGACTCCAAGAACTTGTAGCAGCGAAGTTTCATACTAACTATCAATCGCCAAAAACAATTCCTTAGTCGAATATTGCAAATGCTCATCTTAGTGAGAACCTACATCTTATAAATAGCTTCCATGTGAAATTTGAAACTCCTAGTACTTGTAGTTTCTGAAATTTCGTGTTGAATGAGTGTACCTTTCGATATTATATTTATAAAGATGAGTACTTCAAGTTTTGACTTTTATATTTTCCAAATTTACCTTAAAACTTCACTGTACACTACGTTAACTGTAATTGACTACAAAACATATTGATTTTCGAGAGATCCTATTCGAGAAGATATCCATTTCGTTAAGATCGACATTTTTATATTTATTAAATCTTTTAAAAGGAACATCTGGCTTAAATAATTCAAAAGTTAAACTAAAGATTGTGAAACAGTTTTGAATATGAAATTATCTATTTATAAAACAAATCTTTCCTCTTTATAATATAATATACTCGTATAATATTATAAAGATTATAATATAATATCGATTGTATATCCAAGGCCAATACAATCCACATTGTGTGTTTATAAAAAGAAAACGGTCCTTTTGCATTATTTAGGATATAAAAGAGAATATTTTTCAAAGTATCTAATCTATATATCAATGGTCGTTTCGGTATTCAATTTATGTTATTTTTGAAAGCCACGACAAAAGGGGTAAAGTACACCCATAGTTCATTCCATTTTCCATTTCTGGTCACGTAACGACCACTCTGTTGCAGCCATTAGAGTAATTTATAGCATACGATATGAATATGATTTTGATATTTTCTTTCTTTATAATATTTACAAAGAGCCTTCGTAGCACAGCGGCGCAGCATTTATCATATATAAAAGCAATAGTTGTGATTTCGATTCCCAATAGCGAATTATATTTTTTATTTAACAGAGCAGCGTTTCTACGCCGCCGTTTCGACATTCATTACGCAATATCATGATTTGTTTGTAAAAATTGTTTAATACTCTACTGTTATTTTAAATTTTATTAGATTTACTATTTTTCTGTTATTTTAAATTTTATTAGATTAAATCTTAAAAATAATATAGTCTTTAATTCTCTTTCTAATTAGAAAAAACTTAAATCGTGATTTTTTTTATTAGTATACCACGAAGCTTATTTTATTGATTAATTTTATGTATTGAATTATAAAAAAATATATACTAATAGACCTGAGAAGAATCGACGTGGCAAAAAAACTTGGCGGGACTTTTTAAAAAATCAATAATAATTTAGATTTTCATTTAGTGACAACGATATCGTGACGTAGACGTTACGTTTACGATACGTTTTATTTTCACATAGCAGTTTAGAAATAGGGAACCTGGGAACCTAATGTTAAGAAACTATGTTCCCATTAAGACACTGCTGTTCTCCATTTTACTCCCAATTCTTGAGGCATTGCATGTTGAGTGGCGGTAATCAACGCCACTATTAGCCTTATTATCAGAGTGAAGAAATGAAAATACTAAATATTCATTCCCCTGAGTGAGAATTGAACCACAACTGATGCGATAAACGTTGCACGCTTACGGCCTTGCGCCATGATGGCCTCAATTTTTTTAAATTGTGATATAGAACACTGTAGAACGTTTTCAGGGATCCTATCGTAAAAGCGTACACATTATCTCGTTAAAGAATTGCGGACTACGGTAGTGAATTTGACTCAATTTCTAGTATTAATATTATGTTCATCACAGAATTTTTAATATCATTAATGTTTCTTAACATTCATAACATTTTTAAAGATGTGTTAAGATGCAACTGTCAATATATTAATTTCCTAAAATTATGTCCGCTTTTTTATTAAGTTTTATTGTTATACCAAAATTTTAAGATATTTTTAACATTTTAAAATTGTTGTTTCACACTTAAATATTTTTTCAGAATACATATAAAAATTTGAACATATGGTAATTTGAACCTGTGCCTCTTTGACGGCTTCCAAGGTTTTATTTCCATTTCTATTTCCTTGTATTTTCATAACTATTTTTCCACCACACTATGGTCGCTCCTCTCAATCTATTCATACTATTCGGTTGCCTGGATGAAATCACTTTGAGTGATAAGGCCGCCTTTTTACACTCTATTATTTTATAAGCTCCATTACACTGTATATTTATATTGTGTGCTGTGGTCGGAAATAAAGAGATTTTATGTTATGTTATGTTTTATTTATTTTATCTATAAATTATATGCGAAAACTGCGCAGAAATCTATATAAAATATATGCAAATTTTATGCTTGTATCGTATCGTACTGTGTAAAAGGATTTCCAATCTGACTACGACGTGGACACTGATCTATTGAGATGTATTCGAACAACGGCGAGTTTCGTGTTCGGAGTGTATTCCTTCTCAGCATGACATAAATATTCTATGGAATTTATGAATTAATGTATGGTTATGAATATAAATTTAGAAGCCATCGTGGTTTAGTGGTTGTGGGTTCAATCTCATTTTTGTGGCTGATTATGTTTCACAAATATTCATTTCCTAGCTTTAGTATGAATAAAATAAAGCGCAGCATTAACATCCGCTACTTATTACGTAATGTCCCGAAAACTAGCCGGAAAGTGGAGAACGGAGTATCTTACCATTAGTTTACCTATATAGCGTAAAGTAAATAGCATTGTGGTACATTCAAAACTTACCGCCATAGTCGTAGATTCGACCTCATTTATGAAACTGTTGTGTTTAAATTGTTTCCATTTCTCGATGCTGTTTAGTCAAATTGCGTCGTTTCATTTCTCCACTCTCTACGTACGTTGTGTTCATAAAATTGGTCAAAAAGTGTGGGATAAGGTGTCTCATGTTTGGTTCTCTTGGCCAAACACGCTATTTGTATTATTATACCGGAGGCTTCGCCTGCATTTGGCCGTAACTAAGAGCTGCGTATGAAACAGGATACATTTAAAGTACCTGTGGCAGCTCTAACCTCAAGTATAGGTACTTGCGATCTGAATCCTCAGTGGGTTAAATTGAAACGACTTCTATGATAATTGTATTGTAATCTATATTATATCAACACAAACATATTATTACAATTCGAATCAGTTTCTGAGATAAGAACATTCAACCAAACAAACTCTTTAGCTTTAAATAATTGTAGATTTGCCAAAACTAAAAATCTAGATTTACATACATATTCATTTGCATGTTTATAGTTGTAATATTTTGCATAATAAATTTAGTTACACGTGCGTTTGACATTTATTAGTGGTTTATGTTTTGTTTAGGCTGAAATTTTAGTAGTGTGGTGACTAATGATTAATAACGACTTTCACAATTAGTTTAAGGGTTTTGATTCTTATTTAACAATAAAACACTACACGAGTTTTATGTGATAATAAGTTGTTGTTTTAACTTTAAAGAATTTAAGTGATTGGCAATAGATATTTTACACTATTATATTGAGATGAAGGAAAAATTCAGTGTAAACTACATAAATAAATAATAAATTAAAATATTAAACATTTAATTTCCCCGTTTGAGAAGCGAACTCACAACCTGTTGCGTCTACAGTTGCTCGCTTGTACCCCTGCACCACGACCGGCCTCAATTTTTAGTACAGAGCAAAATATCTTTTTAGAAATTATGACATCATAAGAACAAAAAGCATTACTCTCAGATGTTGGCGTTACGCCCGCTCTCCCTACTCCACAAACGTAACGTGCACGTATATATATATATATATATATANATGTATATATGTGTGTGTGTGTGTGTGTATGTATATTGTAGTAATGATGTTTACTTCCGGTCGGAACATGGTTCCGGAACACTAAACGCTAGATGACTGTTCCGGAACAGTTCCGAGTAGGAATAGGCTAGTTTCACAAGAATTTTGTTTCGACTATGCAGTTTATTCACACGCTTTCTCAGTTCCTAAGCTGTTTCACTAATTCCAACATTTCAAATTTAAACTGTTCTGGTCCGAGCACCTAATTCATTTCAGCGACATCAACTGTCCAAATTATTGTTCCAGGTTCCTTTCACGAAGGGAGCTTCGTGTTTTTTATTTGTTTCTGAGATTACAGGGGATATCTTTTATATAGATAGCTCTCCTCGATAAATGGATTGGAAAGATTTTTGTCAATATAAGCTAGTTTCTTCTGAGATTAAGGCATTTCGTAATATTAGTATAGTATTTAGGTAATAAAGTATTATAAGCAGCTTAGTACGCGCCTCGACGCCGTGGTGTGGCAGACGGCGTCTTATACAACTTTGATATATTCTAAAATATCAATTTTACAAGTTTTTATTTAGTTTCACCTGTTCCGATGTTTGTTTCCTTGTAATTAATCTGCAAGCTATTATAAATTTCATAATATTTTTTTGTAGACGGTATCGACGACGGTATCGACAAGGTGAAAACGCAGCAAAAGCTAGTACAAAATAATGTATATACAACTCTAATATTATACAAATATAAAAGTAAAAATCGAGCTATTATTACGCAGGGTTAATACGAGGTACTGGCAAGCGGCCAGAGTAGGTTTGTTGAACGAAACCGTTACTTTTTATGTTATTTTTAACTGTGATTATTAACTAGACTTTGCGGGGATGAAAGTAAGTTATGTTGTGTTTTTTAATAACACGAGCTGTTGGGCATGAGAATAAAATGACACAGATGGAATGAAAGTTAATATAAGTTTTTATTTAACATTTCCTTTTAGTAGGTGTGTGTGAAATCTTGCTAGCTCAATTTTGTCTAATCCCAGTATCCGATTGAGTAAAAGTTTGAATTACGATTTAATTCAATTCTGAATTAAATTACATAAAAAAAAATTAAATTAAATCAGCTTCACGCTGTATCCTACACACAGCAGGGTAGGCAGAGGGAACCTAGTGTTAAGACACTCCGTTCCCCACTTTCGCTGAATTCTGGAGGCATTGCGTGTTGAGTGGCAGAACTCAACTCCGCGGTTAACCTCGACACCAGAACGAAGAAATGGAAATATACATTTAAGTAAATATTTCATTTCCTCGAGTGGGAATCTAACCCACAACCAGTCGGTTTTACAGTCACATCTCGTGCCGCTGTGCCACGACTGGCCTCAAATTAAATTAATTGACTCGAAAATACTATACACCGTGGAACAAGAATGTAGAAAGTTACTATGTTAAGATTGTTGACATTTTGAATTTGTGTTTTTAGCTTAATGATTTCTTTGCTCGTATCACGGTCGTTCAGCAGTCGTGGCCGCTATTGAAGATGGAAATATTTTGGAAATTAAACGGAAAGTGAACAAAGCCTCTTAACATTAGGGTTATTATCTTTTCGCATAAAAGCGTGAAACTACCACCTACAGTAAAAGGAGAGAATCCAGAGTTAAGATAATCCATTTTTTACTTTTCGGATACCTATTGGATGTTGAATAACGCCAAATATAATCTCTTATATAGATTAATAAAGCCAAGTTTGCTTTACTGGTCAAGTTTGTAAATTTGGTATATGTTAATTTTTTTTTTGTGCCATAAACTGTTTTTGATTTGATTTGAATAACTTGAATTATTGGACTGGGGAAATTAAAAAGATATGATGTATAAGTATTTCACTGATATAACTCATAATCTTGAAGGAAGCTGGTAGTCTCTTTGGGCTGCTTTAGTGTTTTTTTATTGTTATACACAGTATCAATACTCATTTAGAAAATGTATAAAAATTTGAACGTAGCGGGACTTGAACCCGCGCCACCTGGAAACCGACCAGGCGCTCTGACCGCTAACCCGCACCTCCTGGAAGCGCCTGGTCGGTTTCCAGGAGCCGCGGTTTCGAGTCTCGCTACGTTCAAATTTATATACGTTTTCTAAATAAGTATTTTTCTTTCCTAAGTGCGGAATAACACTTTAAAAAATGTTTAAAAAAACACAGTATCAATATTTTTCGTGTTAGTAAAAGATATTAACGCGATGTATGTTAAATTAATGATATATTATAGAAACTGTAGCTAACACGTATCAGAAAAAAAAGTCTTCAAAAGTTTTGAAAAAAACTATTTTATTTCTCCGTTTTCGGAAGACAAAATGTGGCATATAATTTCACCACTCAACATTAATGATTTCAAAACTGGCTAAAAAAGTTTACACTATACTAGCTTTTATCTGCTTGCCTTTCTATACGTATAAAGAAAAAAAAATCTAAATCGATATTAAATGTTCTGGACATGCCACAAAAAAAACATTGATACAATATTAAAGATGCCTGAAAAAAGAGAAATACATAAAAAATACATCTATCTGATAAAAAACAAACGGGAAGAACAATTTATAACCAACACGTATAAGCCCTAATAGGGTATCATTAACACTCCAGGTACAATATAAAAAGAGAGCCAAATTGGATAATCTTAAAGATATATCCGAAAAGCGGATAGAATTTTGTTTTTCTATTTATTTCGAAACAGATGTCTTCAGAGAATACTATGACAAAGCTATAAAATGAGGTATTCCTTGGAGTTGGGAACTTTTGTAGAACAAGGTTGCAAGTCAATTTAACTAGACAAGCTGTCTAGTTGATAACTTTTAAACTAAAAGTGAAGATTAAATTTTTATTGCCACTAATGCTGTATAGTTATGAAGAGACTAATAATAACTGGGATAGTTTTGAGTTCAATTTAACCTTTAAGTATGCTTAAAACATATTCCCTCCCTTGATATAAAGAGTCCACTTTAAATGAAACCACAGTTTTAACTACTTTATAAAATCCTAACACAATTATTTTTTTCCCCAAAAATGAAAATGTGATTTTTTCAAACACATAAAAAATAAAATAATTGTTTTAATATAAAACGCCATTTGTCAAAAACGACGCACGCAGACATGAACCTATCAAAGAGAAACCGCCGCATACGTCTCACTCCGAAATCGAGTCGTAGGTATTGGCGGCAAAGTTCAAAGTTGATTAACCTTTAGTAGTATTTTTGTAGTAGTATGTATTTACGTTATTAGTATCTATGCGTTACTGCGTCACACGAAATACAGATATGGATAAACATCGTGAAATGAAAAAAAAATCCTAGTCTAAACATGTTGAGGTATCTTGATTAATTTCTTTAGGTATGGTTTTAAAATATTTTACCCTATATGCTGTTCCCGTAACAGGAGCGCTGACACTTCCACCCTGTAAAAAGAAAAAGTATTTTTTTTAAATCAATTATAAAATTATCGTTGTAAAATAAAACGTCATTCCATTGTCAAGCCATTTGTCAAGAACGACGTACGCAGACATAAATCTATCAAAGGGAAACCGCCGCATACGCGTAATTCCGAAATCGAGTCGTAGGTATTGGCGGTAAAGTTCAAAGTTGTTTAATCTTTAGAAGTATTTTTGTAGTAGTATGTGTATACGCTATTGCTAACGAGGCAAACCGCGGCGTCGAGTTTCGTCATTGAATGCCTTCAGAATTCGGCAGAAAGTGGGCAACGGCAATGTCTCAATAAGGTATCTTAACAGGAAACCTGGGAACCTAGGTTCCCAGGTTTCCTCTGTCTATGTGAAATTATAAAAATATTCTGTTTTCCATGGTTTCAATAAACTGTAGGAATTATAATATTTTACAATAGGCAAACGTGACTTATTACCACAGCCTCTCAAAATGCCAAAAATATGTAAAACAAAAAAAAATTAATTAGCATCTTAAAAGAAAAACTAATTTAATCAAGAAAAAAGGCCTTTTATCCACAAAAACTGTCTACGATGCCGTTATCACTCAAAACGTAATGAGAACACAGCGTTCTGGCACGAAAGCTTTACATAGCAAACTGTTCCATAGCTAGTTAAACATTTAACCCTTTCACGTCGCGTAGTAAAAAATAAACGTTGTAAGGAAAGACTTTTTTGAGCTTCACGCTACATCTCTACTCGACATTCTATTTGTATTATGTTTGTTCTCTTTTTTTATCAATTCATGCATGTCAAGTTAGCCTATAAGTGCGGTATACAATTCATGTTGTAGTCTCTTAAGATTGTTTTGTTTTTAGCATAAGAATTATTACTGTATACAATGTTGGCTTCCTATTAAATAAAATAAAAATAAAAATCTCGCACATAGTAGTGTAGTTCAGTCTCACGCTTGTGCTCGTGCACCACGACTGGACTATGAGGAAAGTAAATAATAACATTGAATTATTTTTGGCATTATTTAATATTGTAAATTTCTGTTTTGGATTTTAAAGTAAGATAAATTACAGCGTTAAGTTCCGCGATCGAACAATAACCTTAAAACTCAAGAAATACATCAAAATTTCAGAATTATCACACAAAAGCCTTTCATATAACTACTTAAACATTTAACTCGTCG
This sequence comes from Heliconius hermathena, assembly GCA_013403705.1. Classification (NCBI taxonomy): domain Eukaryota; kingdom Metazoa; phylum Arthropoda; class Insecta; order Lepidoptera; family Nymphalidae; genus Heliconius; species Heliconius hermathena. The sequence continues at coordinate 711 of JAAIXJ010001185.1, read as the reverse complement.
ACGTCTGTATGGTAAAGAAAGGCCCTTTGAAACGTGGGACCTGAATACGAATGAATTTATTATAATCACCGTTCAATAGAACTCTACGTATTATTATTGTATGAGGCAGTGGAAAATTAGGTTAGCCTTCAGATTTACGTGACTAGGCAGTGTTATCCTTTACAATATTTCAATAATTTAATATACCACCTACCAATAATAGTAATATAAAAATAAAGAGTATAACCCATAATTGTATTTTTTTTTCTAGTCAGCATTAGTAGGATTACAAGGTTCATTATAGAAATATCAATGTCCTGATTTGAGTTCCGTCACGCCTCGGGGAATTTGGCGGAAAGTGGAGAACGGAAGTGTCTTAACACTAGACTCTTAGGTTCCCTCTGTACCTTACCCTGTTTGGTGTGAGACACATTGTGAAGCTATATATCTTTTTTTCTGATATATCTCTTTTAAAAGTTCGTAAAAAATAGACACGTAGTCATTTATGACTTAGAATAGGGACGGAAATTGGCAAACTTTTTATATAATGAAATTAAAAAAAAACATTTCTTCAGTAGGTATATCGTAAAAAAATACTCTAAAGAAATGTACAAAGTATAGTCATGTCAAATCAAATACATATAAAATTCAACCATTGTAAGAGACAAGGTAGGGGTCGCGTAACAAAAGGTGTCTGTGAACTTAGCAGAGCATTTTCCAGCAGATCAAAAA
>JAAIXJ010001186.1:0-13706 GCA_013403705.1 Heliconius hermathena | reverse complement strand
AACCCTCCAATGTCCCGTTTTGAGCCGACCAAAAAATGGTCATGTTATGTATGCGTCAATTAGTTGTATAGGTTAAATAAATATGCAAGCGTATTCTAATGCTTCACAACAAACGACGTGGCAACAACGCGCGACAGTGCGAATCAGTGGGAGCCGCCGACAAACGAGAAGAAATTGGCAATGTCACATAAAATAACTAAATAATAGGATGATTTTTACCGCTACTTTTACCATCATTTCTAAATTAACATTATTATGTACTTTAAGATTTAACGAAATTATAATGTTATCATTACGTTATTATAATGTTAAGATACCAAATTATAACGATACTCAAACTAACATAAAAAATAACGGTAATTCCATAATTATCGTTATTTTTCAATGTGAATTAGTAACCTTAACAAGCCCTGTATCAAACCTTAAAAATACTATAGCCAGAAAATCGAAAGATCTCATTCTTTAAAGCTTCAAGCATACCAGCTCAGAAAAAGTTGCTTTTGCTAACACATGAAATTATGAATAAGACATTATGATACAGAAAGTTAAACATTCTTATTATAAGAGGTACAATTAAAATATTCTTTATTCAATTAGGCAATAATAAGCACTTTCGAATCATTAACTTACATAGAAATATCTGTAGTGATAGTCCTACAGGTTAACACCCGGTAGGACTATGGTGTACCCACCGACTCGAAACACAATTATCTAGTTCACGATTTTAAAAAAATATACTATTAAATGTCATCCATCTGACGTTTATCATCGTTTTGAAATCTGTCATTTCCTTGATAATATATGGTTTATTGTGATGAATTTCAATTTATTTATTATTATTATCATATGGGAGATTATTAATAGTTCATAATATGAAAAAAATAATTGTTATAAATAATATTATGATGATAAAAAATAAAATAAGGGCCGTGGCTTATAATTTTTAAGTGTAAATCTTAGAGCTCTTCAGACAATAATCATGGAAAGACGAAATAATACTGTATACGGCCAATGTAGATTCTGTTTAATGAAAGGCTATCACAGAGATATTATGAAAGAGTATTTCACGAATGGCACTCGTGAAGTGTACATTGATATATTCATGGAGTGTTTTGATATATATGTAAGTCATTTCGTTTCTTATTATTTTTCTTATTTTAATCAGCCCTGCTCTATAGTTTTCTTGTTTAATTTAATTGGAAATATAATAAATTATTCTTTTTATTATTACTACGTAATTCAAAGTATGTATGTCAAAAATATTGTTGTATAATAAATTAATGTTTGTAAAAATTATCTTAATTTTATATGTCTGTAATCTGTATGTTCAAGGCAGTGCTCTGAACTCTTGATCTAAATATATAGTAAATATGAATGTATGTAAAATAAGATAATATTTTGTAATTACTAATATATTTTTTAAATATTTATGCATTTATCCACAGTTATCTACAAATAAGCAGCTAAGCACATTAATATGTGCCACCTGCATACAAAATCTCAGAGATGCAAATAAATTCCGTCTAATGGTTGTCAATGCAGAACAACAGCTACTCTCTAATATGCTGGAAAAAGAAACTGTTTTCATTAATAGTAAGTACTCAAAGGCTATGACTAATGTGAAGCTTAATTTGTGAGATTTAATACATATCTTTTAATATGTAACTACAAAATAAAATTTAATTAGTGAAATGGTTGTTTGAATTTTCATATTTAGTGTAGCTTCTGTGAGGATTTTGATGTATCTCACTGTACATATCATATATGACAATAAACATACAGTGAGTTACATTGAAATAATTAATGTAATATAACATAGTCTGTAGTTTCCTTAGATAAATGAATTCTTCAATGCAAAAACTAACTTCAATTGACATTAGTTGCTGTGATTTGTGTTTCCGACCAAACAAACTTTTCAGCCTTATTATAGTTGTATAGATTATTATTGGATTGGGTTTTAAGCTATCATAGTTAATTAAATAGGTACATTCTACCTATATAACTTCATGTCAAAGTTAAAGTATGTATTATAGTTTCAAGTTTATTTAATATAATAAAGCTTTAAATGCTCTTTTAAAGTAGAATGCGTAAAGTACAGTGAAAAAAAGTTGCTGCAAGCAACAACAATTTGTGCCATTAAAAATGAAATCATCTTCACACTGTATCCTGCATACAGGTATGCAGCAGGGTAAGCAGAGGGAACCTAGTTTTAAAACACTTCATTCCCCAATTTTTTGAGGTATTGCATGTTGTGTGGCAGAACTCAAAACTGGACTTTTGCCTTGGTGCCAGAGCACAGAAATAAATATATTAATAAATAATAATTAATCTCCTTCTTTCCCTCTAATGGAGATCCAACCCATAACTGTTGCCTTACAGTCACACCCTTGTGCCCCTGTGTCACAACGGTCATTAGTAGTGTCATATTTATTTAATAAAATTGTCCTGTTTACTATCAGTGGGTGACATAGAAACTAATTTGGAAATTAAACCTGAACAAGAAATGGAGGTAAAGTTGGAACCTGATGATAGTACTATGGACTGTGATTTGGAGTTTACCTCTTTTGATGATGATGGTAAGATAAATTATATAGTACATAATATTTTTTTTATCATCAGCATCTTCACACTGTATCTCGCTTGTGTAGGCAGAAGGAGCCTAGATAAGAATCGAACCCACAACCTGTAGCGTTTACAGTCATATGTTTGTGCCTTTGCACCAAGACTGGCCTCTTAAATAATATATTACGAAGTGTGACTGTAAAACGGATTAGTTGTGGGTTCGATCCCCACTCGAGGAGATGAAATATTTACTTAAATTTATATCTTCATTTCTTCGCTCTGGTGTCGGGGACAAACGCGGCGTTGAGTTCTTCCACTCAACACGCAATGCCTCCAGAATTCTGCAGAAAGTGGGAAACGGAGGTTCCCTCTGCCTACCCTGCTATGTGCGGGCTACAGCATGGAACTGATAAACAAAAAATGTGATGGGATATCCATGCATGTGATCTGACATAAACCCATAATCTCACATCAACACATGTAATCTCAACACATCTACAAATGTAATTTCACATCTACAAATTTGATCTCAAAATAATAATTAGCCCCCTTACACTTCACGGCTCTCCTCTGCCTCCATTTAACATAACTTGGGTTTTTTATACATTAATAATTCCCAAATCATGCTTATAGATAAAACAAATTAAGAATCGAACCCACAACCTGTAGCGTTTACAGTCATAAGTTTGTGCCTTTGCACCAAGACTGGCCTCTTAAATAATATATTACAAAGTGTGACTGTAAAACGGATTAGTTGTGGGTTCGATCCCCACTCGAGGAGATGAAATATTTACTTAAATTTATATCTTCATTTCTTCGCTCTGGTGTCGAGGACAAACGCGGCGTTGAGTTCTTCCACTCAACACGCAATGTCTCCAGAACTCTGCAGAAAGTGGGAAACGGAGGTTCCCTCTGCCTACCCTGCTATGTGCGGGCTACAGCATGGAACTGATAAACAAAAAATGTGATGGGATATCCATGCATGTGATCTGACATAAACCCATAATCTCACATCAACACATGTAATCTCAACACATCTACAAATGTAATTTCACATCTACAAATTTGACCTCAAAATAATAATTAGCCCCTTTACACTTCACGGCTCTCCTCTGCCTCCATTTAACATAACTTGAGTTTTTTATGCATTAATAATTCCCAAATCATGCTTATAGATAAAACAAAATAGTTTTAAACGTAATAAGTTCTTTGATTTTCACGATTATTACACATGTTAAATGAACGTATTTTAACTATTATATTTTATATTTTTCTTTCCTAAGTGTGGAATAAGACTAAAAAAAATGTTTAAAAATATTTTAACCGGATTAATCGTGTACATTTAAGATTTTACATTTTGGAAACCCGACGTTTTGAACACTTTGCAGTAGTCCGTGGTCACGGATAGATTACCCGTGCTACTGCAAAATATTTTTTAAACATTTTTAAAGTGTTATTCCACACTTAGGAAAGAAAAAAGTCGGTTTCCAGGAGGCGCGGGTTCGAGTCCCGCTACGTTCAAATTTTTATACGTTTTCTAAATTAGTACACTGCAAAATAGTTTTATTTCAAACATTTAAACATATTTCACAGATTTAAAAGAAGACGATAGATTAGATAAGGTAGATGGTGAAGAGGAGCTATTGGCTAGATTCCCCGTAACATACAAGTTGCCTACTCGAAAGACTTTATACACTACATCCTGTAAAGGATTTGCTATACAATTGGATTTGTTAAAAGGTAATAAATAAAAAGAAAATCAATCTGAGCCGTAACTAAATAACCATCGCTGTTAGTCCATGCGAGCGAGCGGAGTACTAGAAGCCTATAAAATGGGTGGAAAGTAAATGCATCGTAAATCGTCGTTGCCGAGGCTGTGTGTAGTGTGGGAAGTGCTAAGTAAAAAATATCAAATGTTTTTTACATTTTAAAGTGTTATTCCATACTTAGGAAACAAAAAAGGTTCCCAAAAGGCGCGGGTTCAAATCCCGCTTAAATTTCAATGTTTTCAAATTTTTATGTTTTCTAAAAAGTAAGAAATATCAATTTTTGTATTTCACTTAAACTTTTCCATGCTTGAAATTTGAATCTGTGACTATGTATGTGATACAGAACCACATATTTTATATAATTAATTGTGTTATTCAATTTCACAGGTAAAAGGGTCTTCCCAAGAATGGTAGCAAAGCTTCTAGAAGACGAAATCGAAGATGAATCCAGGAAGAAGGTTTATGTCACCGAAAAAATGGCTCAGATACAAAATACTACTATGATAATCGAATATTCTAATATAACGGTGTTTAAAAGTAAAAATCGTATTGGGTTCCCATGTTTTTATTGTAGAAGTTCCTATGAAAACTTCGATTTATTAAGAGATCACCAAATAAATGCCCATAAAAAGTCAGAAACTAGGAAATTTGTTGCCAGATACGGAACAGAATGCCTAGTCGTATACGCCGATATAACGGATTTGAAATGTCTCATCTGTCACGTGGATTTACCTAATTTGAACGAATTAAAAACACATTTAATCAAAATACACAAAAAGAAAATACATCCCGAATTCTCAGATAGAGTTATACCGTTTAAACTGTGTAATAATAAACATCCCTATGAATGTTTGTCCTGTGGGTGTAACTTCGAAACTTTTGGTTCAATAGAAAGACATATGAACGTTCATTATAGAAATTACGTATGCAATCAATGCGGTACAGGATTTGTGACTAAATACAGATTAAAAGTTCACATAAAGAGTATGCATGTAGGTGGTAATTTCCCTTGTGAAATATGCAAAAAAGTTTTCACTACTCATCAAAAACACAAAAATCATGTCGATACAGTTCATAAGATGCTCAAGCGTTTTAAATGTCCGAAATGCCCCGAACGTTTTTCCGAATATTTTAGACGGCAAAAGTATTTAGTTGAAACTCACGGTTCTGCTCCTTTGAGATATAAATGTAATGTATGTGACAAGGCGTTTGATAGACGTTATACGTTATCAAGGCATATGAAACGCGACCATCTTGAAGAAAGAGATTTTCAATGCCAATTATGTGCTTATAAATGTTTCACGAATAACGAACTGAGAGTGCATATGATAAAACACAACGGGGAACGGATTCACGAGTGTTCTGTATGCAAAAAGTCGTATGCAAGAAAAAAAACGCTAAGAGAGCATATGAGGATCCATAATAACGATCGTCGGTTTGCATGCGCTGTCTGTGGTCAAGCGTTTGTACAGAAGTGTAGCTTGAAAGGTCATATTAAAACTCATCATTTAGATTATCATTTGCCGTGACTTCGTTGTTAATAAAGATTTTATATAATTTTCCGTCTTTTTTTTATATTATAAGAAACTTTTACTTATATTATTTGTATTAAAATAGTTTTCGAAATATATCTTTAGCTCATGAATATAGTCAACTGGAACCGGAATAAAATATTTCAAATAATGGCAATCGTTGCTTGCGGCAGTTATTTTCCAGGCAACCATGTGTTATAGTGTTGAGAAAAAAATAAGCTTTAATTTGAGATACAATTCATTAAAAGAACACATGAGTGCAAATTATTAACATTAAATGAACTTCTTAAACCAGGCAACCCTGGACTTGCGGCAGACTGAGAGCTGGCTTTTTTCCAATTCCTTATGCGATTTTCTTTCAAATGATGTGGGATTTACATAAAAAACATGAGTGCAATTTTCTCCAAAAACACATTACGAAAAAAATATATTAAACGTAATTGCGGCAGGATCATTTTAGACAACCCTAGTGTAATCTATTCTACTATCATTTATCATTAAATATAAGTTTCATTAGAAAAACAGATCCCTGCAGATTTAAGCAATGGGATCTCGACCTATAGGTATATTCATTATGGTAACTTTATTTAAAAAAAAACTTTTACTGATCACTACGATATAGATAAAAAGGGAAGCTATAAAATAGAAAAGTATATTTAATTTTTGCTAAAATATTAAAATAACTATAAAAAGTAACCGACTACAGCAAAAAATATTTTATTTGACATATATATCCGTAGGACGTCCCTATAGCATAGACAATAAATTTTAAAAAGTGGTAACTAAATGTCTGAACGAAGCCATCTGTAAATTGTGTTTGTGATGTTTCGTACGAATACTTGTTTATTAATATCATAAAGCCATCATGAAAAACTAATTTAGCAAATAAAATGTCTGCAACGTTAACTTTAGAGAGTGATTTATGTCGATGTTGTCATTCCCAAGGCGGCTTCGATAATTTAGCGGTACCGCAAAGTTATTTGGAAGAAGTAGAAATATATTCTGATATGATAAAAGATTGTTTTAATGTTGAAGTAAGTTAAAAAAGTTATATATTTATAAATTATTTATTAAATACGTACATAGGCATTCCATGTAACAATTTTAAAACTATTAGTTGTCAAATAAACCATTTGATAGTACTTTTAAATAAAGTTTAATTTATTTTAATTAAGAACTATTCTGTAATAATATTATAAGGTAATAGTTCTATAATAGAGCTATAATATTTTTGACATCCTTTTGATATAAGTATTTTTGATATATAACTTTTATTTTAGATTATCATTTTGTAAAATATATTTTCCTATTTATTATCCATAAGTTATACTTGAATGATACTTGGATTTAGTTAGTTTTGAATGTTTTGATATAAACTTTATGTAAATTAATAATTGACACCAATGAAGTGGGATATCACATGATTTGACTGTTGTGGGTTCGATTTCTGCTCAAGTGATAGAATTATTTTCATATCCCCATTCCAGAGAGAGAGATAAAATTTGATTATTAATTCCGCCACTCATCATGCAATTTTTCAAATTCAAAGTATATTAAAATTTTAGATTAGTATATATCAAAGTATCTATATTCAAGTACATAAGTTACTTAACAATTGATTAATTACACTTACTCATTCTAAAAAGCAAGGATTTTTATTGTTTTTTTATTTATTCCATTTTGTTTATAGATTAATCCAGTCCCAGGGCAAATATGTGAGAGGACATACAAAATATGTAAGGCATGTATTAAGAAACTCAGAAGCGCCAGTAATTTTAGGAAACAAGTAAAAAATTGTGAAGAGAGGTTCCTCGAAATGTATTATAAAAATAGAATAAAAGGTTAATTTTTTACCAATATGTTATCAATATATTTTTTTCTAGCTTTATACAGCTTCGCACACAGCAGGGTAGGCAGAGGGAACATAGTGAGAGTAAGACACTCTGTTCCCCACTTTCTGCAATTCACCGAATTTTTCGAGGCATTGCATTTCAAGTGGCGAAACTCAATGCCGGACTTTTGACTTGGTGCCAAAGTAAAGAAATGAAAATATTAAGAAATAATAATTCATTTACTTGAGTAGAGATTGAACCCACAACTTTCGCATTTCAGTCACACCCTTGTGCCACTGGGCCACAATGTCCTCTAGCTTCATGCTGCATCTTTTGCTGAGTTCTGGAGGCATTGCGTGTTGAGTGGTGGAATTCCATGCCACAATTTACGAGACTTGTTACCACAGCTAGGAAATTAAAATATTAAATATTTCATGCCTTCGAGTGGGAATTAAACCTACAACTGGTGTTGTTTACAGTTGCATCCTTGTGTTTTTATTTTATATTTTTTAATTCAAAGCTATAATTAAATTTTTGTTAGAAATATGACTGGGTGAAGGTGTGATGTTTCATGTAAACACTTGATGAAAGTTGTTAAACAACAAAGGCCATTGTGGCTCAATGTGTGATAAATATTTTTTTGACAGTATTAGACTCCACATCAATGGTAGTTGTCAAAGAGGAATCACAAGAGTTAGTTATTGATGAAACAGGTATGTCCTTTTTAAAAGAATCATTATTTTAAGTTCAAAAATAAGACTACTGCTTAAATTTTCAATGTTAGACTTAACAAATTAATATGTAACTCAAATAAACTTCATATTTTAATTGTTATTCTTATATTTTTGTATTATTTATTTATATTTAATAACTACTATATTTTTTGTATTACATGTTTGAGGCTAGTTGTGGCGCAGGGGCACAAAGTGTGACTGTAAAACCATCTGGTTGTGGGTTTGATCCCCACTCGAGGAGATGAAATATTTACTTAAAATTATATTTCCATTTCTTTGCTCTGGTGTCGAGGTAAAGTGCAGCGTTGAGTTCTGCCAGTCAACACGTAATGCCTCCAAAATTCGATAGAAAGTGGGGACTGGAGTGGACTAGGTTCCCTCTGCCTACCCTGCTGTGTGTGGGATGCAGCTGATTTATTTGATTTATTTATATTTTTTGTATAAGCATAGAAAACATACCAATTTATTAAAAATATTAAGAAAAATAAATAATATTTTTTAATAATATAATAATATTACCATTGTTATTTATTATTTTAGCATTTAAAGAAGAATCATTACAAATGGATGATGATGATAGTGATGGTGCAGAGGATTATCATTTTAATGGTGATGAAAAAGGTAATTGTAGCAATGATTAGAGAAGTTCATAGAAATTTTGGCATTTTCTTAAATAGGTATAATTTTATTACAAATATGCATTTATTTTACAACAACATAAATTTATTATGAATTTTCAAAATGGTTTTTTACAAATAAAAAAAATTTTATAAGAGAGATTCTCTTAAGAGTTTTATTTTACAGCTAGGGATGCAAGCAGGCAGCTAAATATAATAAAACCTGAAATTTAAACTTGAAAGAGCTTAAAAATAAGTCAGCTTAATGCACACAGCAGAGTAGGCAGAGGGAACCTAGTGTTAAAACACGCCTTTCCCCACTTTCTGCTGGATTCTGGAGGCATTTCATGTTGAATGGTAGAACTCAACGCCGCGCTTTGCCTCGTGGGAATCAAATCCACAACCAGTGAATTTTACAGTCACACTCTATGCCCCTGCGCCACAACTGGCCTCTTTTCAATAGAAACATTTTAATATATTTTCAGATAATTTACATTCGAGTGAGGATGAATTGTGTATATTGAAAAAGAGAACTATTGTAAAAAGTACAAAAACTGATAAAAAATTAAAAAAGCCCGGACGACCGAGACGGACTGAAGAAGTCAAAGAATGTAAAAAAGAAAGACCTAAACGTAAGTGTATCTTTTTTCTATTTTTGTATATATTGTGGCTTAATATACAGTCATACCCCTTCTACATATATAAAAATATTGTATTGTATATTAATTAGAAAAAAAAACATTTAAAATTTGTTAATTACAAATTATTAGAAGATAAAGACTATGCCACGATGTATTTTTTCATCTATTTACGGCAAAATATATAATAAAATATATTTTTATTGTATGTCCCTCTGATTTGAGAGGGCCTGGTATTAATGCAAATATATGAGGGGGCCTCTGTTAATTTACAACAAATAAATAAATAAGTTGTTCTTTTGTCACCAGGAATGAAATTTCGTCTCCAACCCGAAGATTATAGGAAAGACGGCGACAGAGTAGTGTGCGGTCACTGCGACAGAGTATACGACAAGATATGTTCACTAAGATTCCATATAAAGACGAAACACTACAAAATACCGCAGTACAAATGCCCATTTTGCTCGAAAGAATTTATGACGCTAGCACCGTTCACGATACACAAGCTTGAAGAGCACGATGTCGACGAAAGATTCAATTGTAACGCGTGTAAAGGAACTTTTAATACTAAAGTGCAATTGAGAAAACATATTAACAATTTTCACATGTTGGGAGAGAAATATAAATGTGATTTGTGTGACTACGAGTCGTTTAGCTTCGTAAAAACGACGTTGGATCTGCACGAAAGGATTCATACTGGTGACAGAAGGAAGATTTGTAAAGTGTGCAACCAGGCCTTTGTTCAGAAATCTAGTTTGAACTATCATATGGCTAAATATCATCCTGGTGTTAATTATTGAGTGTTTTTTTAAAGACCAATGTGCATTAATAGGAATCCATACTTGAAAACAAAAGCGCTTGTCACTTTAGAATCACTTTATTGTGTATCATGAAGAAAATTCCGAAAATTGGAAATTTATTGGTACATCACAGAAGAGAACCCATTATAAACCTGTATTTGTAGTTCTTTTCATATAACGAATGTATACACCTGCAAAAGTTTAACAAATTTCATTCTTTTGACTTAAAATCATGAAATTTGTACAGAACCCTCAGTGGGCGAGTCCGACTCGAAATCAAGCGAATTTTAAAAACCATTTTTTTTAGTGCGCTTAGTTGAAACATTAATTATAATGTAAATATTATATTTTATAATGTATTTTTTTATCAATATCAGTAAAAATTAGTAAAGCGCCTCGATTTACTCTGTAATTATTTTAATATCAAAAGTTATGAAGGTATTGTTTGTGTGCATCGAAAAATCTATTTTGTTATTTATTGTAAATTGTATTTTATATAATGAATCATTTTGTAATTTTGAAGTTCTTTACAAATATAAATATTATGAAAGATATAAATTATTATTTATATATATAAAAACATCACAATATGTTTATTCTTTTACAATCATAAATTAATAGTCATTTTATATTTTGAATTTTTATAGTATAAATAATAAAAATATTTTTTTTTAACGCACATATTTTATTGCACATACACATATTGGTTGTTTTTGTACAGTTAGGTTTAAAAAGAAGATATAATATCACAAAAGCTTTAAACTGTTTTAGAAATATTAATAAATAAATATATGAATATTGAATGTAATTTATTATGTTTTGTATTAATAAATGTTATAATGGCTGGATATATTTATTTTATTATAGTACGCTGGTTAGTAGTTGTGGCAATTTCGTTATTTCTCATCTTACCCAGTAAATGCACGAAAATATGTTTTCATGACATCATATTGCTGATCACTAATTGAAGCGGCCGTGGCGCAAGGGTACAAGCGTGCGACGTTTGTGGGTTCGATTCCCTAGGGAAAATGAAATATTATATATTTTCGTTTTCTCGCTCTGGTAATGAGGCAAAACGCGGCGTACCGCCATTCAACGCGCAATGCAGGTGGTTCCCTCTGTTTACCCTGCTAAGTGCGGGATACAATGCCAAGTTACAAAAACCAGACAAGCGCGAGTTCCGTAAAAATTGAAGGTCTCGAGCTTTTTCTGAAATTCAAGCTTACTTTAGCTAAAGTCTTTTCATTTGATATCTCACTTGAACTAGCGGCTTTAATACCAAATTTTAGGGGGACTTATGGATAGTTTTCAGATTTTTTCCTGAACTAGTACTATCTACCTGTAAATGTAAGCTGCCAAATTTAATAATTCTAGGTCAACAGCCCTATTATTTTGGTTCCTTTTATAGTGTCAAAATACGCGTTTTTTGCTATATAAAGGCTACGTTCAAATTTTTATACGTTTTCTAAATAAGTATCACTAAAATTGTAACATAATAACTATAATTTTCTTGTCGATGCAAAAATTGTTTCAGGTAGAAAATTCGAAGAGCACTACACATCAAAAGATTTGGACGGCTCGTTGCTTTTTATATGTAACGTATGCTCTAATTCTTATAAAACGGTCGCGTGTTTCAAGCAACACTATAGGCACGTGCACTTGAAGCAGCGACCCAGGCTCATAGGATGTTACTACTGCACCGAAAAGGTCACGGCTCATATGAGGGCTAACCATTTGGAGAAGGTTGGTAAATGAATTATTATTTTGAGGCCAGTCGTGGCGCAGGGGCACAAAGTGTGACTGTAAAACCGACTGGTTGTTCGTTCGATCCCCACTTGAGGAGATGAAATATTTATTTAAATTTATTTTTCAATTTCTTCGCTCTCATGTCAAGGCAAAGCGCGGCATTGAGTTCCGCCACTCAACACGCAATGCCTCCAGAAAATGGGGAACGGAGTGTCTCTACACTAGGTTCCATCTGCCTTCCCTGCTGTGTGTGTATGTGTTTTCTTTCTCATTTTTGATAATATTTTCACACGTTACATTGATGACATGACATTTGTAATGATTGTCACAAACCTGCGATAGGTGTAATAACTCCAGAGCCAAAGGAAGGCGCTTGTATTTTATTAGAGTTGAGAGGTGTCTGGCAATGGAGAACGTCATTTCTAATATTATTGCCAAGAAAATATAAAAAATTGAACTTTACAATTTAACGAAAGTTAGGTAGAACAGATACCTAATAACTGCCAAAGTAACCATCACTTAAACTCCATATTCCCTGATAATACTTACCAGTGTCGGTTGTACGCGCACAGAAACTTTCAGACTTTCTAAAATAACGAAGGTCTGTCTCCACTGTTTCACTATTGGCTCTATCTCTATACGGTAAGACAGTTCGAGATTTTGATTGATTTATAAATCAACTTTATTTATTTTGAAAAATATGTTTATACGCCATATAAATTTCTCATTAATATTTAACGCATAATTGAGGCCAGTTGTGGCGCAGCGGCACGAGGTGTGACTGTAAAATCGACTGGTTGTGGGTTCAATCCCCACTCGAGGAGATGAAATATTCACTTAAATTTATATTTCCATTTTCTTTGCTCTGGTGTCGACATTAAGCGCGGCGTTGAGTTCTGTCACTCAATATGCAATGCCTCCAGAATTCGTCAGAAAGTGGGGAACAGAGTGTCTTAAAACTAGGTTCCCTCTGCCTACCCAGCTGTGTGCGGGATACAGCGTGAAGCTGATAAATATATAAGTAGTGTATCATTTTATTTGCTTAACTTTTATGATGCAGATGGTTAAAAATAAAAAGAACAAAATAAACATTCAATATCTTTTTGTAGGTGCACGGCGTCCCGGCACCTTGCTGTGGTGCTTGCGGCAAGAAATTTTCGTATCCTTTCCAAGTGCTGCGCCACCAGAAAACCTTCCATATGGGCGAAAAGAAGTTTACTTGTAAAATTTGCGACAAAACGTTCGCGACTCGCGGCAACTTGGCGCAGCACGTCGTCAAGCATTCCTCCGAAAGACCCTTCAAATGCGATGTCTGCGAAGAAACTTTTAAATGGAAGAAACATGTGCGGCGACATGTTTCGACGCATATGAATAGGAAGACTTGAAGTGTCATATATGTAATGATTATTACATATTAATATAAAGTATATTATAAGTCAGTGGCGTAGCTAGGGTATTTGTTGCCTGGTGCGGCTT
>JAAIXJ010001207.1:0-14693 GCA_013403705.1 Heliconius hermathena | reverse complement strand
ACGGAGTGTCTTAACACTAGGTTCCCTCTGCCTACCCTGCTTTGTGCGGGATACAGCGTAAAGCTGATTTATTTGATTTATTTTACCTATACCCAGTTAAAACTTGAAAAAATCTTATTAGTTATAATAAAAAAGGTTATTTTCTTAATGAAGATTTAAATTTTAGATTTAGGTTGCCTAAAATCTATTGTTATTTAAAAGGAATGTTAAGTACCGGAGGCTGTGAGTACCTACTATGTGTAAACTGACCTGCCAAAAAACGAAAACCCAATAACAAATCAAATCAACTTCACGCTGTATCCTGCACACAGCAAGGTAGGCAGGTGGAACCTAGTGTTAAGATACTCCAATATTTATTCATTTACTCGAATGGGACTCGAACCTGCAACCAGTAGCGTTTATAGTAAGATTTTGTACCTTTGCGCCACGACTGGCCTCAAAACAGTAATCTTCTCTTAGATGCACTGAATTTGTAACTTTTACATACAGTTATCTTCTTAACCTTATTCTAACAGTATAAATCAGGAAAACGACACCGAATAAAATTTACGACTAATAAAACGAAATAAACCTATAAACATTGTAATCTTTGTTTGATAGATGTGTAAAATATATTGTTCACTTTTACTACATCATGTCGTCTTCGTTCTGAATGAATGCTTTGCTTTTGTGATATTAAGAAAAAGACGTTGCGGCGTTAAGTTCCTCCACTCAACAGGCAATGCCTTCAGAATTTGGCGGAATATGGAGAACGGAGTGTCTTAACACTAGGTCTTAACTTTCTGTCTACCGTGCTACATGGGATACAGCGTGAAGCTGGAAAAAACAGTTTGTGATGGTTGTATTGTCAATGTGACTCTCGTCAAAGCTTAATTATTTATTTATTGGCTTAAAAGTAATTATTAGTATTGTGGTTAAATAACCAGGTTTATGAAAAAGGGAAGTTGTACTTTCATAAATTAATATTTTATATTATTTAATTAATTGTTAAATGAATCAGCTTCACTTCGTTGTACCCCGCACACATCAGGTTAGGCAGAGAAAACCTACTGTTAAGACACTCCGTCTCCCACTTTCCGCCGATTTCTGGAGGCATTGCGTGTTGAGTGGCGGAACTCAACACCGGACTTTTGTCTTGGTGCCAGAACGAAGAAATGAAAATATTAAAAAATAATAATTCATTTCCTCTAGTGGGGATCAAACCTACAACCGTCGCGTTTCAGTAACACCCTTGTGCCACTGAGCAACGACGACATCAATTGTGGTTAAATAACCGGGCTTATAAAAAAAGGAGGTGTTTTTTCGGTACGTTACTTTAATAAAATAGTATTTTTATATTTATTAATTGTTGTTGATAATGCATAGAATGTATTACTTATTTTTTTAAACATTTTTAAAGTGTTATTCCACACTTAGGAAAGAAAAATACTTATTTAGAAAACGTATAAAAATTTGAACGCAGCGGGACTCGAACCCGCGCCTCCTGGAAACCGACCAGGCGCTCTGACCACTAAGCCATGCGTTCTCGCCAAGCTACGTCGAAATTTTT
Source organism: Heliconius hermathena (assembly GCA_013403705.1). Taxonomy (NCBI): domain Eukaryota; kingdom Metazoa; phylum Arthropoda; class Insecta; order Lepidoptera; family Nymphalidae; genus Heliconius; species Heliconius hermathena. The sequence continues at coordinate 13,144 of JAAIXJ010001207.1, read as the reverse complement.
ATACGCTTGTTACAACTTATTTATGTTGTTAGCATCTCTGTAGGGAGATTTTTACAAATTTCCGCTACCCAAAGATAATTACTAAGAATTATCGTTTGGCAAGAGAGAAACTATTTTTTAAATATTTTTAAACATTTTTAAAGTGTTATTCCACACTTAGGAAAGAAAAATACTTATTTAGAAAACGTATAAAAATTTGAACGCAGCGGGACTCGAACCCGCGCCTCCTGGAAACCGACCTGGTCGGTTTCCAGGAGGCGCTGGTTCGAGTCCCGCTGCGTTAAAATTTTTATACGTATTCTAAATAAGTATGTATTACTTAAATGCAATATAAATATTACTTAGCCAAGTATATTTTTTATCAATATTTACTTTGTTTCAAAAGTGATTTTATTACGTTCTTCATATTTGCAAACATATTTTTAATCATATTTAAAGAAAAAATATTTATTCAGTATACAGGGTGGAAGAGGCAGCGCTCCATTTACGGAAACAGCATATAGTTCACATTTCGTGCCGCTGCGCCACGACTGGCCTCAATATATATAAAATATAAATTTATTTTGACAAATTATGTCTATTGATATATATAAATTGTTAAACATCTCAAGCGGCTGACGTTTTTTAAAAACAAGATAAAAACACATGGCGTCTTTATGTTTCTAAATTAGAAGGAACCACTTCACGCTGTATGCCGCACACAGCAGGGTAGGCAGGGGGAACCTAGTGTTTAGACTGTTCCCCACTTTCCGCCGAGTTCTGGAGGCATTGCGTGTTGAGTGGCGGAACTCAGCGCCGTGTTTTGCTTCGACACCAGAGCGAAGAAACGAAAATATAAATGTAAATAAATATTTCATTTCCTCGAGTGACGATCGAACCCACAACCAGTCGATTTTACAGTCACACTTTGCGCCACTGCGCCGCGACTGGCCTCGATTATTCGGAAGAAGATTCAGAAGAGTAATTACAATAAGTTATATGTATCGTCCTATAATAATACTTTACACGAGTTTCCTTCCAAATATGACGTTTATTGCCGCCAATAAGGGCCATTGCATACAAGTAAATGCAAAATTTAATTTAAATTTAACCCGTAGTATTAAGACAGTGCCGCTTTAAAAGCAAATAAGTAAAAAAAATAACAAAATATATTTTTCCGGCTAATTAAATAAAATTATATTTATTTGGCCGGTTTTTAAAGTAAAGATATTTTTTTAGCTTGTAATGCTATTATTACATTATGAAAATAATCTAGGTTAGCATACAAATAATTGTGTATTTCAAGCGGGCGAATCCGCAAGTGGGTCGTTATTTAATGATATAAATCGTGTTTCTTGTTACATCATTGTAATTTTGAGCTTCAGTAAACATAGTACGATTTTAAATAATTAAATAACTTTAGTTGTATGTTATAGTTTATATTTTTATAATATTAAAAGCTGCTGCTAGAATACAGATCTTTCCTAGATTGGTTATTAGGTACCTACAGAGACTTTACCTATGTGATATTTTAATTGTATTCTATATCCGGAAGTAAATTAATTATAGTATAAAATGTACTTAAAAAAGAAAAAAAATGGTAGGCACCGGAAGCTTTAAAGACAACGTGTGGAGCGGAGGAACTCAACGCCGCGCTTTGTCTACCAGAGCGACCAAAATGTAAATAAAAGTAATCATGTCCTCGAGTGGAGATCGATCCTTAGACCTTTGCGATTACAGTCAGACACCGCCCTGTTGTGTCTTGACGGCCTCAATACACAACGATGGCCTCAAATGAACATGAGTATTCAAAAATTACGAACTAAATTAATTGGATTAAAAAGAATTCATATGATTTTAGTGTATTTTTTTTTCTTTTTGCTACCTAACTGAAATTGCTACCTTGAACCTAATGTGCACGTTTAGTTTTCTTTACCGATATGGCTTTTTATTTAAACTTCAACTCCACACTATATACCACACACAGCAGGGTAGTTAGAGGGAACCTAGTGTTAACACACTCCGTTCTCTACTTTCCGCCGAATTCTAGAGGCATTGCGTATTAAGTGGCGGAATACAACAACCCACAACCAGTCACTTTTACAGTCACACTTTGTGCCTCTGCGCCACGGCTGGCCTCTATTTAAACATTTTACTTAAAAAATTAATTATTGTCAGCTTAACGCATATATCAGGGTCTAGTGTTAATACACTCCACTCCCCGCTTTGCGCCGAATTCTGAAGACCTTGCGTGTTAAGTTGCTCAAAGCCGATAAGACATTTTTTTCTGTATTAGTTATCCACAAAATAAAACGAAAATTTTGTACTATTATATATATTACTTCTATGTTAATTTTCTTACATTTACGTTAGTGCGTGTGTGTGTAATGTTATATTCACTAAAACTACAAATATATTCACGTTTTGGATCTGATTTTCTTTATTGATCTTTAATAAATTATCACATACAATATATTATGTTACTAAGTTGTGGGTAGGATTCCCACTCGAGACAATGAATTAATAATTTTAATATTAATATTTAAATTTTTTCGCTCTGGTACCAAGGCAAAAGTACGACACTGAGTTCCGCTTCTCAACACGCAACGCCTTGAAAAATTTGGTGGAAAAAGCGGAACGGATCGTTTTAACGTTGGGTTCCCTTTGCCTACCCTGATAGATGATATGTACCGTAGTTTATTCTCAATTTGGATGCTCCAGGTTATATCTTAATAAAAAAAATATTTCTTTCAATAGTTTTTTTATATTAGGTAGTTACTTACATAAATGTAATCTATAAATAATAATGAGAAAAACCGGACAAGTGCGAGTCGGGTTCGCCCACCGAGGGTTCCGTAGAAAAATTGAAAGTCTCAAGCTTTTTCTGATATTCAAGATTAGCTTAGCCAGAGCGATTTCATCTGATACCTCACTTGAACTAGCGGTTTTAATAATAATTTCCTAAAAAAAAATCCTCAAAAATAATTGCCTTGAAAGGGGGACACCTTATTTTTTAAGATTTAACCACAAATGTATAGTTTTCAATTTTTTTCCTGAACTAGTACTACTTGTAGCTGCTATGTTAGCTGCTAAATTTTATAATTCTAGGTCAACCGGAAGTACCCTATTTTGATTTGGTTTATAGTGTCGAACGAAATACGCGTTTTTTGCGATATAAATGACCATAGCTTTTTTTTAAGTAAAAATATGATTTTCTTAAGAAATCAAGGGACTGTAATTCTAAGTACATAGTTTGAATTTCAACTCGATATCGCCATGCGTTGCTGAGGTAAAGGCTCTCAACAGACAGACAGATGGACGGATGGACGGACAACAAAGCGATCTTATAAGGGTTCCGTTTCCCCTAAAGAGGTACGGGACCCATAAAATAACCAATTCGTTCCAACTCGTAATTATATAAAGCCAAACCGGTTCTAAAAATACAAAGTAATAACAAAGTCAGTGACTATTTTTAGAACAGAGCATGGCCTTGTAAAACACCTCACGTATAATAAAACTATTACAACAAATGTTGTATTGTCAAGAGAGCTGCGTAAGAAATAGTTATGAATATATCATGGCTTATTTCGTATAGCTACTACGTAGTTGTATTGTTTGCTTTAAAAATATTTTTATTAATAAAAACGGAAAATTTAATATTTCTACATAAGGTAATAATTGAACATACTCGTAATATTAGTAAGCATGTTATTGTGGTGCAACATCGACTGTGAACGCAATGGTCGTAGGTTCAATTTCCACCTGAAAGGTCGCCAAAGCAGGAGGAGAAAGGTGGAGAAAGGCGAGTACATGGGAACTTATTGTTAGGACGATCGGTTTTCCATTAAGACGCTTCTTTTGCCCACTTAAGTTTTGCCACGTTATCAGAATGAAGAAATAAAAATATTAAATGTGTCATTTCCTTGAGTGAAAATCGAATCCACAACCTGTCGTATTTACAGTCGGATGCTTGTGCCCCTGTGCTGCGATTGTCCTGACTATCCGCCGCTCGATACGCAATAGCTCATGAGTTCGGCGGAAAGTGGGAAACGGAAATGTCTTAATGAGCACGGAGCGTCTTAACACTAGGTTCCCAAATTCCCTTTGTTTACCCTATAATTACGTCCTACACGTACCCTACGCCACGATCGTATCTAACATTTTCGCTATAGGTGGTGGTACTTGCCGTGTATATATATATATATATATANGGTACTTTGTACATACATATATAATAGTGTTAAGAAACTCCATTCCCCACTTTCCGCCGAGTTCTGGAGGTATTGCGTGTTGAGTGGCGGAATTCAACGTCGCGCTTTGCCTCGACACCAGAGCCAAGAAATGAAAATATAATGTAAATAAATATTTTATTTCCTCGAGTGGGGATCGAACAAACAACCAGTCGATTTTACAGTCACACTTTGTGCCCTTGCGCCACGACTGGCCTCTATCTAAATCTATCTTTGGATATACAATATACATTTACGTATATGTGTACACATACTTCCTACGTCCACGACAGAAATAGACTTTGTAATAATGATATGAAGAAAAAAATACTTAAAGACATTCGTAAATTTTAAATAGATTTTTTCTTTGTATATCACTTTAAATTGCTATTTCACTATTCGGCTACACGCATAGTATTATATGTTTTTATAATGACTGTACATTTTTTTATATAAATAATTTCGACATGTTTTTTAGATATTCTGTGCTCATGAGTGGCCAACTACAAAATAAAATTTAATTAAATACTATAGTTCAATCTACTTATAATTTATAATGCTTATAAATTACTTGAGTAAAATATCATTATTTTGTATTAAAACAATTTAACCGTTTTTAATTGAAAACGATCAACGCCTACCAGTTTCCAAGAGAATATAATTTTCATTTTAATATTATAGATAAAACAAAAATAGACACTAAAAAAATGAGATAAGCTAACAATAAAATGGTAAGAGAGATCGTTTATACGATTCTCCCGTCACAATTCAAGCACAACTGGTGTAAGAAAACTTCATATGCAAACAAAGCAAATTTCCGAAAAAGACGAGAACAGCACTCAGATATATGCGAACAAAATGAACAATCAAGTGAAACTTTGGACAATGCTCAAGCATTCGCGTTTAAAAAACAGTGCCATAAACAAAATTTTAAAATATCTATATTAGGATCTATCCTCATTTTCTATATATGTATATTTAATGTGATAATTATGTGTGATGTTAGTGTTAATAATGTAAATAGAAGAGTTCTTGAAGATAACTTCAATATGTATAAAAGGGATCGGAATTTCAATATATCCAAGATTTGGCGTCGCCACCTAGACGAGAAAACTCTTTTGAAGAATATTAATAAAAGTTCGGATGCAGAGCCCGGAGGAAAATCTGGTAAATATTCTTTGCCCGAGTTGGTTGAAGTTAATAAATATTATAGTTATTATAAAAATAAAGATAGTAACAGTACAGACGACAATGAACAATCAATATATACAAATCAAATTATAAGAAACATATATGACGATACTCGAGCGGTTGGATATCCGCATGACTTAGCAAAAAATCCTTATTTTGTTAAAAGAACTAACTTCAATCTTAGACCAGAAGGTCATCAGTTTCATGAAAAAATTCTGAAGCTAGGAGTGTTATTGCCAGCCGACCAAAATCAAGTTTTATCATTGGCAAAAGTGTTGCCAATTATAGAAATGGCCATTCCAGCTATAACGTCGCCTGACGGTCCTTTGCCTGGATGGAAGGTCCTCGTGGATTACAGAGACACTAGCTGTTCTTCAGTGGAAGGACCCCTAGCAGCATTTGAATTCTACGTCAACGGTTCCGCTGGTGAGCAAATATATATATTATATTCAAAATTTATTCACTTTTATTTTATAGTAGAATATTATTATTTTTTTGGTATTGCAGATGCCTTTATTGGGCCAGGATGTGAATATGTCATAGCACCAGTGGCAAGATACGCTAGTCTATGGAGAATACCCGTTATTACTGCAGGGGCCCAGGCTGAAGCATTTGGCTACAAGCAACCAAGTTATATGACCCTGACTAGAATGATGGGAAGTTATACGCAAGCCGGCGTTGCCATCCGGAAAGTTTTTGAGGTAAAAGCGACATCGATCGCTTAATACAAATTAATTGATGTTGTATCGTTTGTGATTGTTTCAAAATATGTTTTGGAATTATTTTGTGTTTTATTTTCGTTGCTTTTTATGTTGTGTTATTTGTGTTTAAGCTATAATTATAGTTTTTTTAAAATTTATACTCACGTTCCAAAATGGTCTAGATAACATAGGTAGGGTACGTTAAATCATTCATAATTATTTTAAGATTTATGCAAATAAACCCAATAAAAATAAATAAATTTACTATCGAAATCCATAGGTACATTCATGAGTAAACAAAATGTCCTTAGAGGAAGTCATAAAAGTTGCTCTACACTACTATTATTATAATATAAACTCATATATAAGATTTACTTTATCTCTAAATCTAAATATAGTAAGTGTGATACACAAAAAATGTACACATTTACCTTCATGGTGATATGACTTTGAATACATTTTAAATATAAATGAGCGACGATAATCGTTTTTGTGATGTGAATTTAAAATAGCAATATAATAAATATAAATGAGTTTGAAGGAAATTAGAATCTATATTTGTGTTTTAATAGAAACAAAACGAAATACATTTACTTTTCAGCTTCAAGATTTATCCCGTATATAGCAGGGAATGCAGAGGGAACCTAGTTTTAAGACAATCAGTTCCCCCACTTCAGAGGCCGGTCGTGGCGCAGCGGCACGAGGTGTGACTGCAAAACCGACTGGTTGTGGGTTCGATCCCCACTCGAGGAGATGAAATATTTACTTAAATTTATATTTCCATTTCTTCGCTCTGGTGTCGAGGTTAAGCGCGGCGTTGAGTTCTGCCACTCAACACGCAATGCCTCCAGAATTCGGCAGAAAGTGGGGAACGGAGTGTCTTAACACTAGGTTCCCTCTGCCTACCCTGCTGTGTGCGGGATACAGCGTGAAGCTAATTTAATTTTTTTAATTTTTTAGTTCCCCCACTTTCCGTTGAATTTTCCAGGCATTGTGGGTTGAGTGGTGGAACTCCTCACCGCGCTTTTGCCTTGTTACCAGAGTGAAGAAAAGAAAATATTATAATAATAAATAGTGATTCATTTCGCCGAGTGAGAATCAAACACTTTACAGTGGAGCTGCCGTCACACGTTTGTGCCCCTGTTCCGCGACGGCCTCGTACATACATTTTTTATTAGATTTTTTTTATTTATCACTCTTATAAATATAAAAAGTAAGCTGTTATTGAACCTCAAGCACGTTTTTATAGAACTTCAATTTTTTTTAATTTTCTTACAAAATGTTAATTTTGTTCAGTAGGTACTTAATGATTCGTCATGGCGTAGCGGTTCAGCGTTGTAGGATCCGATTACTTTTAGGAGTAATTCACTATTTTCCTCGCTCCTTATGTCCTCGCTCTTATATAAAGGAAAAGTGCGGCGTTGAGTTCCGCCAATCAACTCAACAAGCAATGTCTTGAAAATTGGTCGGAAAGTAGGGAACAACCTCTGTCCACCTTAATGGGACATAGCGTAAAGCTGCAAAAAATTACATAATTGATTCTTGAAGTAAATATATACGTATTGATATTTTTTAAGTTAATTGTTTATACATTCGAGGCCAGTCGTGGCGCAGCGGCACAAAGTGTGACTGTAAAACCGATTGATTGTGGGTTCGATCTCCTCTCGAGGAGATGAAATATTTATTTAAATTTATATTTCCATTTCTTCGGTCTAGTCTCGAGTTAAAGTGCGACGTTGAGTTCTGCCACTCAACACGCAATTCCTCAGAATTCGGCAGAAAGTGGGGAACGGAGTGTCTTAACACTAGGTTCCCTTTGCCTATCCTGCTGTGTGCGGGAAACAGCGTGAACCTGATTTATTTTGATTTAGTTTTTTGTTTATATAATACATTCGGATATGAAATTTAATAGTATACATACATATTATACATACATTTTTTGGATTATATTAATATCTTTGATGATTCATTCTAATGCATAGCAAGTTTAAGGTTTATAGAAAATTCTTGTTTTACCTACATGAATAATTTTGAGAATAACACCAAAGATATTGTATACGTTAATATAAAAAAAATCACTATACTTTTATAAATGTACAACGACGCCCTCTTTTTCATACAAAATTAGCTCATTATGCTGTAGTATAATATGTTACTTCAATAAATTTAATTTCGTCTTAAAATTACCATATGTCGACAGATAACAGATTCTTGCGCAAGTTTTGTAAAGAAGTAACGGATTATTTCAAGGCTATATATAGATATCCATAGAAAATGTATGTTCAGAAGCTACGTCAGTTCGGAAGCTACGTTATTTTATTGTTTTATCATTATAATGATAATGACATTTTTAGTACATATAAGTTTATTATTTGTTTGAGGCCAGTCGTGGCGCAGGGGCCCAAACGTATGACTATAAACGACAGGTTGTGGGTTCGATTTTCAGTCGAGTAAATATTTGATATTTTCGCTTCTTCGCTCTGGTGTCGAGGCAAATCGCGGCGTTGAGTTCTGTTACTTAACACACAATGCCTCCAGAAGGACGGGAGCAGAGTGTCTTAACACTAGACCCTCTGCCTACTCCGGAGTACTATGCAGCGGAGTTTTTTTTTAGCGTGAAGCTAAAAAAAAAAGAATATATATTAACTTGTTTCATCTTCACATATTTCCAGAATTATAGTACGTGAAAAGAGATAGCTTGATAATTCACTATACTATTTATATTTAGTCTTAATATTAATTTATAGTATGCTGTTACAAATGCCGGGTCTTACCTGATTTTACATCCATAATAAATACCGTGCTCAGAATAATGTCTTATTTTGTCACTTATATTTTTTTATTATATATTATAATATATAAATATGTATAAATACCAAATGTGTCAATTTTTCTGTTTTTAATTTATTGCCATTTTGCCATTTGATTTTTTTTTCTAATTTACCTATTGTTTATATATTTGCATCACTAATAGTTAATTTATATAAATAGCAAATTAATTTATTACAACTAACTAACTTAATCATATATAATTTATCTAAATATATATTTTATATAAATTTTGGAGGCCAGTTGTGGCGCAGCGGCACGAGGTGTGATTGTAAAACCGACTGGTTGTGGGTTCGATCCCCACTCGAGGAGATGAAATATTTACTTAAATTTATATTTCCATTTCTTCGCTCTGGTCTCGAGGTTAAGCGCGGCGTTGAGTTCTGCCACTCAACTCGCAATGCCTCCAGAATTCGGCAGAAAGTGGGGAACGGAGTGTCTTACCACTAGGTTCCCTCTGCCTACCCTGCTGTGTGCGGGATACAGCGTGAAGCTAATTTAATTTAATTTAATTTAATTTCTATAAATTTTCCTTTGATGATATAATTTTTTGTCAAGAAACTTTTTAAATTTCGCTTATAATAGACTGTGTAAGATTTTCTAAGAAACTATTGAAATCTTTATTTATAGTACATACTTATATAACAGTATCGATTTTTGTTACTGTAATATATTTCTAGGGTAAAATAATAATTAATTAACTTTCATTATTCGAATCCAGCCATTGTAAATCGTCTTTTATCGCCATTTCCACTCGATTACTACTCTTAACGTGTTCATTTTGATTTAGTGTTATTTACAGAAGCATAATACAATATTAATGTTCTTTATTTTATTCGTTTCTATGGACATTTTTGATTAAATCTGAAAATGGTATTTTGTATTTCTTGCACTTATTTTCTTTGATATTAAGAAACGCGAATAATTCTATTCACATGTTAGAAGCATTCGATTTTAGGTAATGTAATAGAAAATTCTGTACATAATAAATATGGATCCATCATCGATGTTTTCATAGTTATAATGTCTCAATTTTGTCCTTGATATTATTATATAACATTTTATATGACAAATGTAATCACTTATTTACTTTTTACAAATAAAAATCAATGTGTAAAGAAAAATCTTTTTCTTGTTTCAGGAATTCAATTGGAAAAAACTTGGTATGCTGTATCACAACAACGGACCATCAACTGGTAAAGGCAACAGTGCCTGCTTTATGACACTCAGTGCTATATTCACAGTTTTACAGAAGAAAGGGACAAGAAATATACCCAATATTCCTTTTGATGAAACTAGTATAACTACAACAAAAATTAAACAGCTCCTTCAAAAACTTTCTCGTAGTACTAGAAGTGAGTATGATAAGAATTTTGATGTAATAGAATTGTGTTTCATTTTATTATAACCCTTTTTGTATGTTGAAAATGTAAAAAATATAGGTATATGATACCGCTAGCACTGTAAAATAATTGATGTCTTTAATATTTTTAAAGCTTATTTTATACTAAGGATCGAAACATATTTATTATAGAAAACGTATACAATTTTTGAACATATCGGTTTTTGACTCGATCCCGCATCCGGCGTTTGAACGGTTTCCAAGGAGCACAACTTTCTTATTTTTATCTAAAAATAGCTTCACGCAGTATCCTACACATAACAGAGTAAGGCAAGGCAAACCTAGGAAATTTGTGTTAAGACATTAAAAGACTTCCATTCCTTACTGGAGGAGAATTTCCGGAGGCATTGCGTATTGAGTGGCGGAACGTGGCGTGTGTGCTCGTCTAGGTAGATAATGAATAATTATTAATATATAAAAGAAGGATTCCTAATAATCCTGTTTATATAAAAATAATATTATATTCAGTGATTAATTGGATTGGAACAAATTCAGCAAATACTTTTTTAATAAAAAAGATGAAAAAATTATGAAACCAATATTTACAATTACGAAGTCCAATTTGCTTGGGACGCCATCTTTACAGACTAAGAGATCACTGGATTTGTAACGATCATTGATCATTGATACGGCCAGATTGAATTTTAAGGGTTGTAGAGCAATCCCATTAATGATTTCGTTCAACCTGCTTTCAGTGGTTGCAACTGAAAGAAATGGTCGGTTCATTTAGAATAACAGCATCCTCACAAGTGAAACAAGTTGGTATGCCAACTCTCAGTGTTTGCCATTTCAGAGCTATAATAGTGTAAATATTACATATAATTTGTAAAGAAAGCCTAAAAATCATCGGAGAATCGCACAATATGCGAGTTTTTTAAGTGGGTACCAGCCGCTGTAGTATGTGTCCATTTTTTGTTCACATATGAAAAACGAAGATCGGAAACATCTAATGTGAGGCTCTGGTAGACCAGTTGAAGCATAAGGGTTATAGATATGATAGAGATATGCCTTAACACAGCGGAAGAATGCTCATGTCATTCCATTGCCCAAAACATCAAATCCTTCCAATGTAACTGATTACCGTCCTATATCTATCCTCCCTGTTCTATCCAAGGTCCTCGAATCTTTAGTCAATGACCAGCTTTACTCCTTTCTCTCAACCAACAATCTACTTTGTCCTTTCCAGTCCGGTTTCCGTCCCTTCCACAGCACAGTTGGAGCACTGCTGAATATTACGGAGGACATACGGTGCGCTATGGACAACACCAAGCTTACTGTTATGGTCTTACTGGATTTCAGCAGTGCTTTTAACTCTGTTGACCTTGACATACTTCTTGGCACTCTTCGAGCAGTCAATATCTCTACTGCAGCCATAAATTGGTTCCGCTCCTATCTCTTCGGCCGCCGGCAATGTGTGAAAGTAAACGATACGACATCGACTTGGCTTGAACTCACTGCTGGCGTTCCTCAAGGCGGCGTTCTTTCTCCACTTCTCTTCTCTGTTTTTATTAATAATATTTCTAGAATCATTACTTCTCCCTTTCACCTGTATGCGGATGATTTGCAGCTTTACCGTCACAGTTATTTAAATGAATTGTCTGCAACCATTGAAAGCTTAAATAGCGATCTGGATGCTATACAATCGNATATGTTTCATTGTATATGTAGCTATTTATGTATTTGGATATTATGTGTCTTCTTTATTATTATTTTTATTATTTTTTTTTTATTTACTTCCCTCTCTGTTTGTAAAATGCACTGTATTCTCTTCCCGCTGCTTGACAATCATATCCACTTCCATTGGTTGGCTGGAAGAGATTTCTTTTAGAAATAAACCCACCATTGCTAACTAATATTTTTTAATTGTATTTCCTATGTATTTTAAAGTGCAATAAAGAATATATAACAAAAATTGTTCAGTCTGATGAGTATTATTGATTATACTTAAGAGTCAGGAATGAAAAAGTCTAATGTGGAACTCTAATAGATTAGTTAAACTATAATAATTAGAAATATGAAAATTTTGAACCATTGATGCTCTGGAAAATCTAATATGGAGCTTGAGTTTAGCTGGTCTATAAGGCCAGCTAACATAATTGGGAATATAGATCCTTAACAATTTATTTTAAGTCTGATAATAATTATTGATTGACATATTACTCGAAGATGAAGAGCTACACAAAATGAAAAATACTAGGATATCCCAGTGAAGAAGAACCTGCCCACGTAATTTGGGCATGTAAAGAGAGTGAATGCCGATAATGACAAAAAATATTTATGAAGCGAGAATGAATGATAAGGGAGGTCGAAGGAGCCTCGGTTGATCTTCGAAAACAACATATCGATGATACTCAAGAAAGTATCACGTAAAATCTAAAAACCATCACCAAACTAAAACATCTCTAATTCTTATAGTTTAGCTGGTCTTATAGAGTTCCATATAAGATATTCCTGATCCTTGAGGTTAATATGTTAATCGTTAATACTCATCAGACTGATCAAGTTTTATTAAGGAACTCTATCCCTGATTCTTATAGTTTAGCTTGTCTAAAAAAGAGCCGGATAAGAGTTGGATACTCCTGACCTTCGACAGGTCGGTTGAAATATTAACCAATAAATAATACTCGTAAGATTGAACAATATTTTATAAGGGAACCATATTCCTAATTCTTATAGTTTAACTAGTTTATTAAAGTTCCACATTAGATGTTCCCCACCTCAGTCAATCAATAATACTCTTTAGACTGAACAATTTTTATTAAGACACTATATAAATTAAATCAAAATTAAATCAGCTTCACGCTGTATCCCGC
>JAAIXJ010001179.1:0-14410 GCA_013403705.1 Heliconius hermathena | reverse complement strand
AAACTGTGTATGGTACTATTGTAGGCTATTACACCGTAGGGCATAAGATTGACAATGGGGTCGTCCTTATGTTGCAATTTTAAAAGTCGTAGATGTTCAAGGAGAGTAGAGTGAAATTTTTTGATGATTTTCATTGCCATTAGGAGAATGAGCTAAGGTTCTGTGGTGGTTGATTTTATGAAGTCTCGTATATTCGTTAAATAATTGATTGGCAAATTCTGTACCATTGTCGGTTATAATGGTCATAGAGACGCCATGGTGGGTGCAATATTGTAAAAGGGCTTGTAATACACTAACAGCTGTTTTGTCACGCAAGTAATAAGCTTGCCCGTATTTGGTAAAGACGTCTGTGAAAGTCACATATTTGATGCTCTGTATTGTCAGTAAGTCTATGTGAATAATTTCAAACGGTTTCGTCGCTGGAGGTACAATATTAAATTAAGGTCGGACTGGGTTTCGATCGTACTTGGCTTGTCTTCATAGAGTACATTCTGTGATAAATTTCGTTATTTGATCCTTCATTTTTGGCCAAAAGTAAATTCGTGATAATGATAAATAGGTTTCATTGATTCCCCGATGATTTGTCTTACCCTCGTGGTAATGACGAATAATTTCCTGCTGTCTAGGATATTCTTTAACGTTCTCTATTTCCGTTTTTGCTAAGATTAAATTCATTGAAGATGATTTAAATTTACTTTGTAAAATTGGAATTATGGTATACATGTCTATGATATGATTAACTAATATAGCTGTCCTAATTTTAGAACTTTTTATACCGTCAACTATCGTAAAAATTACTTGTCTCTGAAATTTATTAACAGGTTCATCTGTAATCGGTATTTCTAAAATTGGCTTTTTGTGACTACTGTGTGCTGTTAACGTAGAGGAGTTAAATTGATGAGAGGCCGTAATTGTTGAAAAGTTTGACTTTGCGGGAACCGATACCGTAGAGGAATTCGACATCCTGCGTAAGGTTTCGGATGGATTGCCTAACAACGTATTTAATTCATCGATTTCCTCTATTAATGATTTGGTTTCTTTAGAATGGATTTCTATTCTAGAGAGGGCGTACGCGTTAGTATTATTTTTATCTTTTTTATATATTACTGTATAGTTAAATTCGCTTAAGCGTAAACGCCATCTCGTGAGACGTGAATTTGGTTCCTTTAAGTTTGCCATCCACTGCAGTGGTTTATGATCCGTAACTATTTTAAATTTTCTACCAAATAGGNCTATTATACTATAATTTTGTTCACTATCGTTGAGAGTCCTAGAGGCATAACAAATTGGTCTATCGGCTCCTATGGGGCCTTGTGATAGAATAGCGCCTATGGCCACATTGGATGCATCGGTTGTGAGGTTAATTTCTCTATTAAAATCGGGGTACTGAAGTATTGGGTCATTTGTTAAGACTGTTTTACATTTTTCAAAGCTAGATATGTATTCGTCATTAAAAATAATCTTTCTGCCTTTTATTAGACATTGTGTAAGCGGTTTTGTTAATTTTGCGAAGTCTGGTATAAATTTATGGCAATATCCAACTAAAACTAGGAATTGTTTTATTTCTTTTGGTGTGTTAGGTAGGGGTATTTTTCTAGTGGAGCTATTTTTTCAGGATTAGGTTTTACTCCGTCCGCGCTTATAATATGACCTATAAAAGCTGTCTCTCGTTTAAAGAATTCCGACTTATCCATTTGGATTTTAAAGTTGGATTCTCGAAGTCTCTGAAAAACTTTTCTTAAATTTACTATATGCTCCTGTAAGGATGTACTATGGACAATAATATCATCCATTTAGACTAAACGAATCTTTTTCTTTCTTTCAGCACGTCAGACATCACTCGCTGAAAGATCGCCGGAGATTTTTTTAATCCCATGGGCATACGATGGAATTCATAGTGTCCATGTTCTACATTAAATGCTGTTTTATGTATGTCCTGAGGATCTGTTTGTACCTGATAAAATCCGCTAGCTAAGTCTAAAGTCGTAAAATATTGGCATTTTTCTAATTTATCTAAAGCGTCGTTAATATTGGGGATTGTATATTTATCGTCTATTGTTTTTTCGTTTAATTTGCGAAAATCAACAACTATTCACCATTTTTTTTACCGGATGCGTCGACCTTTTTGGGCACAACCCAAATAGGTGAGCTCCACGCTGAATTAGAGGGATTATTCCTTGTTCGAGCATTTTACCTATTTGTTCCTGTGCTTCTTGTCTATGAACATATGGGTATCTATAGCTTTTAGTGTGAACGAGGACTTTATCGGTGGTTTTAATCGAGTGTTTTATCCTATTTGTAAATATAAGTGGCTCGCCTTCTAGATAAAAAACGTCAGTGCTGGCTACATAATAGTTCTAAGTTTTTACGTTCCTCAACGTTAAGAATCCATTGAAAATCTTACGTCATTCGTATTGGGATTTTTAACTTCTACGATACATCTCATACGACATATCTCAGTGAGATATCTCATCTCATACGACATATCTCAGTGAGAACAGACGGCATACTATCAAGCAACTTCCATCCAAGCGTGGGTGTCCGTCAAGGATGCATAATATCACCGCTGCTCTTTAACGCTTACACTGAACTTATAATGCGTATCACCCTTGAGAACTGGACAGATGGTATAGCGGTCGGTGGCTACAAGATTGCAAACTTTCGTTATGCCGATGACACAACTTTATTCGCCTCTAGCATTCAGCATATGGAAGAACTGCTTCAAAAGATGGAATATGTCAGCCGTCAGTTTGGATTAAAGGTCAATCGCAGCAAAACAAAAATGATGATTGTGGATCGCGTCAACAATAACTCGCCGGAAGTGACTGATATTGCGAATTGTGAAGTTGTCCAGTCCTACATATACCTTGGGACTTTAATTACAAACAAGGGCGGATGCATGGAGGAAATAAAACGACGCATGGCTATTACCAGAAATGCTATGGAAAGGCTTAGGAACATATGGAAGAACAGAAAAATCACCAAAACTACTAAAATGCGACTAGTTCGAACACTCGTTTTCCCTATTTTCCTGTATGCCGCTGAGACATGGACCTTGCGGGAAACGGAAAAGAAAAAAGTCGATGCCCTGGAGATATGGTGCTGGAGAAAGATGCTCGGGATATCGTGGACAGAATTCCGTTCCAATGTGTCCATACTCCAAGAACTTGGCATCAAAGAGCGACTATCAGCTCTTGTAGAAACCCGCATGCTTAAGTTCTTCGGTCACATCTCCAGAAAAGGAAACGACTCCATAGAGCGGCTCGTGGTGCAAGGCAGAATAGATGGTACCAGACCAAGAGGTAGATCACCCATGCGATGGACTGACCAAGTAAAATCAGCTGTGGGCGGTAAATTGCATGAGTGTACTAGAATGGCGACCAATAGAAAGAAATGGCGTGAAACTGTGGCAAGAATAACGAAAGCCAAAAACGGGACTACATGATGGCCACGACCGCTCTGTCAAGAGCGTAACGACTGAGAAGATAAATTTGCATTACGGGAGTCGTATACATATATGGGGTTTGAAGCAGTTTTGGTAGTAAGTGTTTTAATTTTATAATCTATTACTGCTTCCCATTTATCTAATAGGTCGGTTCCTATGAGTCCATCGAAAAAGTCGTGAAATTTATACACATAAAATGTTATATTACGCGGGTCATTAAATTCATTAAAGCTTGGTATGGTTATTGAATAATTACTTCTAGTTTTGGCATGAACATTACATACTTCGAACGGATCGTAGTTTAAAGGAAAATTATTAAGATATTTTTCTACCACTGCTGGACTTAAAAATGATTGGTTAGCTCCTGTATCAATTAATAATTTTAATGGTGGCGATGATATTTGAATATATGGAAAGTGACGCTGTGTGTGAAAATTTATTTCTATTTTAAGGTGTCGGACTTGGAGATTTTCTGAAAATCCTGCTTATTGTCAGTAGGTTTAATCTCATTATTGGTTTCTATTTGTGACGTAGTGGGATTATCGGTATAATTTTGGGGATAGGTCTCATAGTTATAATCATAATCATAGTCATAGGGGGTATTCTATGTATTCGTTACTGTTATAACACGGTTCAAAGTCTGTAAAATAATCGTACGAGTCGTAATCGTCTTCACAGTTATTAAAATTTATTTCCCTTGATTTAAAATAATTTCTTAAGAAGAGGGTTACCGTATTTTAACCAATTATGTCCTGTGAGTGTAGGCTGTGTTGGTGGCAGTGGTCGAGACACAAAGTGACTCACACCGCTCATAGGTCTAGGAAATCTATTGCCTTCATTAGGCTTCTGTGTGATACTATTTCGAGGCGGTAACCTAAACATGTGACTGTTAGGGTTGTAGTTCGGAAGTGTGGGTAGTCTAGGACGTTGATGTTTATTATTAAATTTGAAAGGTCTATTTTGTATAGGTATACTTAGTGGAAAAGTGCGTGGTGCGAATGTGTGGGAAGTAGCGCTAGGTATAGCGGTTATGGTTTTATTGCATTTTGAAACCTCGTAGCGGCTGTGCATGTACATAGTATTAAGCTCTTCCTGTACATATTCGAGAGCTTTTTCTAGTTGGTGGTCGCATACAACGAATGCGGGATCCTAATGGTTCTTTAAAGTCCACGAACATAGGCCTGCATAGTTACTTTTCTTTATAAATCGCCCTTTGCTTCGATATTGGTGGATAGTGTCTCATGTAGTGTAACGTAAGTCATTAACGTGCTAAACAAATTTTGACAATGGTCATAAAATTTTTGAGGGCTTCTATTGTTCTGTGTGGCTAAGGAGAGATCATTGTATAGGGCGGTTTCATCGCTTTGGTCGGAAAAGTTATTTATTAACCCTAGATTACTAACCTTATTTTTCGACGCTTATTACGAACCTTCGTCGTTTCGACTACGCTATTTGCTACAAGGGATAATGGGTTTTATTTAAATGAAACGTGTATGTTTTTATTTTTTTTATTAATTATTTATATCTTTTCTTTCTATTTGTTATATTTACATGAACCAAAATATCATAATTATTAACCATCAGCCTTAAGAATAAGATCATAGATTTTATGCAAAATCATCAATAGTAACATATTTAACGTTGTTATATAAGTATTATACAAAGTAAATTTAACAAACAATCTCTAAAGATTAAAAATAAGTAATGTAATAAACTAATAAAATAAAAATTATGGTGAAAATCTAGCAATTAAGACATATGTCAAGTTTGTCCTCGTCGCACAACGATTTATTGCACTTTCAGTCATCCAACATCCGAATGCGAAAGGCACATATTTACCTTTTTCTTTGCACAGGAGGTACATAGGAGGTCCCAATTGTAGAATTCGAAATACTCCTTCCTGACATGTTTAATATCTGTGTATTTTAGTCCCGCAGATCAGTTTAAAGAGTTGATATTGTCAATCTTTTTTACATGTGTGATTCGATTAGCTTGTGATACAGAGCTTTTAGGTAATCACGTTTCGATAAAGGCTTTTTGTTAGCTTATATATATTATAAGTTTCATAAATAACGTAACTATTTATAAAAACAATGTTTAGCATTCTATAAAAAAGGCACAATAGCCAGTGTGTTTTTCTATTGCAAGAGGCAAGGAAACACATCTGGTCCAATCTGCCTACACCTCCTTTAGTTTCCTTGTAAAATTCAACAAGGAATTGCATCACTACTTCGTATCTGACTATTTTGACCTGAAAGTTGCTGCTAGGTCAAAGTAGAAACTTCATCTTCACTATCTGTTTCATAAGCAGGATCAGCCTCAAAGTGGTCTTCTTCCTTACTCCCTAATGAACTTTCTATACCGCTGTCGTCTTGTAATAATAACTGACGAATCACATCTAAACAACGAATAATAAATAGCATTGAATATAAACAAAATAAATTAACAATGCAAAAAATTACGCAAATATAAGCTAACTAAAAAATACAAAATATGACGTTATTACTAACTTTCGTCGATTCGACGAGCCATGGTTGGTAGAATGGCGTTCACGGGGCCCCTGCGCTCAAAACATTATCATCAGTCGAGGGGGAAATGGGTCGACATAGATTACCTGAAGTATGAAAGGCGTACGATCGCGCGCACAAAAGTTAACGCGATTTAAACAAACCCGCGTCGTCGAATCGACGAAGGTTAGTAACCTAGGGTTAAAAGTGTTTTAATACCTAGCTAACTATCGGGTATTCCGTTTGAATTAATTTTGCTTGCTGCTGTGCCTGTTATTTTGTTTAAAATTCCATTTAAGAGGCATACATTAGAAAATTCACTACCAGGTAATTCACTAAGATATTGGATCGCTAAATGGTCACAAATTTGTATAAATCGAGTTAAGATATTTGGGTTCCCGTCGAACTCAGGGACAAGGCGGAGGGCCTTAAATATGGTGTCCGGATCGTGAGACATGTTAACTAAATTAATTGAATTAGAATGATTACAATCTAAATTTAAATGTTTTATTTCTTCCAAATGAATATTTCTTATTCTATCTATACCTAACCGACGGGCCTGCCTAGATAGAGGCTCTCGGGTCCTAGATGTTTTAGGATGGAAAATTTTGGTAGCTTATGAATAGGCTTAGGTCTATAAAGGAGCAACACGAGAATAACTCTTACGTACTCACATAAACTGCATTATCTGGTCTCTTCTCAGTTGAATCGATTGCTGGATTCCACTCCCGGCTGCCACAGGTCCGTAGGTAGATTCTGTATTCTCGAATGGTGCTCGATAGCCACCCGGGCGCACGCAACGTGATGATAATTATCGAGTAATTAATTTAAACCGATCGCGAACCGGCCCCCGTAAATCCTACCGATTGCGCCAATTACGTTTGCGGCAGTCAAGGGATTGAAAAAAAAACCGAATAATTAATAATTATTTGGTTTTTTTTCAATCTCTTGACTGCCGCAAACGTAATTCAGTTGTAAATGGTAGTCTTGTAATATATTTTTATTTACATTTCCCCTTTGAAAATAATCAAAACTGTATTAGGACAGTGAGTATTAGTTAGAATTTTGTTCATTATTTGGGAGTAAGTAGCTCCTGGCAAACAATAGTTTAATACTGACTGTCCCTTACAAATCTTATTAAACATCACTCCCATATTTTTCCCTAGTTTGTCACTAAATATTACAATATTATTTTGATTTTGTGTGGGTATGGTTTGTGACTTTTTAATCTCTATAAAGTCGTCCTGAGCTCCACCAGCCTGAGATAGGGAGAATATTTCTAACATCTCTCTTGGATGGCTCGTTGTGAGCGCTTGACACTCGCAGACATAATTTTTAGTAAATGACTCTAAGCGCTTTGAACTATGACTACAGATCTTAAGTAGCTCGTCCATAGAAAATATGTGGTCTGCAATTTGTTTCTGGTATCTCATTCTGTATCAGAAATGGTTTTTAGCTTATTATGCAATATGACAACAAATGTGGCAACAACAAATGTGCAAATCTCCTACTGTAAGGAACTCACCTCACCTTCATATAATGACTTTTTATTTAACATATTTTCTGAAATTTTTTTAAAGTTATTTTTTAAGATTTTTCTTTCAGTGGCTAATTTGGTGTAGTTTTTACAAATATCTTTTGTTTTTAATAGTTGCTGTGTTTTTTAATATATTTATTTATTTTAATGTATTTTTTAATTTGTTTTTAATATTAAGAACTGGTTTAGAAGTCACCGACTCATCACCAGTCAAATCTATTGCTGAAATGTCATTTTTATAGGTGGTGACTGGAGAAACCAGAGAAGGTGTATTCCCAACCACCTCTTCAAATAGGTTCTGGGTTTGAGAGGCCTCTAATTTTAAATTATTGTTTTCTAATGTAAATATGTATTCCTTGGCCTCATGCAATTGCGATTTAAGATCATTAGTAAGCCTGAGAGCTTACTCATATTTATCTCTGCACTGGTCAAACCCATCTACTATTTTCTGCAGATTATTATTTTGTTCAAGTAATTCGGAGTATTTTAAGTAAATTTTTGATAAATCATTTTTAAGATTTTTGTTTTTGTCTGTTATATGCAGATATGACCTGAACCTAGTACAAATGGTGGAATTTTCTAATAAATTAATATTAAAATCACCATAGACAACTATTAATTTTTTAGATCTAGATAAGTTTACAAGTGCACTTGTTTTAAAATTATTTCAAAGTGTTCATATAACCCAGTGGGAGGTCTGTATACACTTACAACAATGAAATGCTCAAGCTCAGCACAGGTCATTTCAATAGTTTGCTCAACAGAGAGGCTCACAATGTCTTTACGTTCTTTAAACTTGTAAGATTTATTCAAAATTATTAAACAGCACCGCGAATTGCTTTTTCTCTGTTGAACATACTAGCTACTTGGTGATTATTAAAATTAAATATAGCTTCAGAGCTTCGAAGCCAGTGCTCTGTTATACAAAGTACATGAATATTATTAGTATTTAAGAATAGCTCAATTTCTAAGTCTTTATTTAAATAAATAAATAAAAAAAAAATAAAAAAAATAAATAAAAAAAAAAATAAAAAAAAATAAAAAAAATAAAATAAAAAAAAAATAAAAAAAATAAAATAAAAAAAAAATAAAAATAAAAATCTTTTATTTCCAAGCGACACAGGCTCATAGTTGGTTAGTACAATGAATTACTTAAGAACTATGTTAGTAACATAAAATACAAACAAGGATAACATACAATAAAATACAATAAAATAAAATAAAATACAAAAATATAATTCAAAGAAAAATTAATTACAAATCAAAATATAAATATAAATAAATAAATAAGTAAAATAAATAAAGAAATAGCTACCACAGAGAGATTGACCCGGCTACATTTTGCACATGCAACCTGATAAACCTCCCCATGGTCGGCCCATCCAATCTATCTGCGAATACTTTCAGGATGCTGTTGGTGCTTACCCTTACCCTTTGTATTACTGACGCCACCTTTTTACGCATTATAGCGAAATAATCGTCTGTGTGAGCATCTGCAAACATGCCTGACGCACTACAGTGATAAGGGAGCCTCAACAGCGCCCTGAAGGCATTATTATATTGTACTCGCAGAATGTGGGCTGCTCTTTGGGTACAGCTAGCCCACAGGCCGCTGGTGTAAAATGTTTGCCAGTAAGCTTTAAATAGTGCAATTAATTTAACATCCCTTGTATGTTATGACGCACCAAGTTTGTATTATTATCATAACAAATAGTATTTATTTTTACATCATTGTTACTTTTATTTTTACTACTGTGGGGTATGGCAGCGTGGTGATGTTAATGTTACGAGACTTAATATTGATCTCATTTATTATATATTTAATTTGGTTATTTATACGCTACAAAACAATAGTGGAAAATAATTACACAATTGCATTTGTAGCGAATAAATGTAGGACGCTGATTTAGTGTGTTTACAAATATTATTTAATTTAAATTATTTGGAACGGATTCCAAGCAAGTCAAAGTATACCGTTCAAGAGGTACAGTGTTCTTTATAGCCAAAGTATTGGCTAAGTTGAATTGTAAATAATATGATAGCATACTTGCTATCTGTCTTGTATAAAAATAAGATAGGTGTAGCCTATCACATGTCAAATTATTATTTTTTATATTAATTACATTATGAATGTCAATTAAATTGATTTTATTATTATTATCATTTAATGTAACATAATTGCTATTTATTAATGTATGTAACATATTATTTAAATTAAATCTAATATCATTTTCTTGTGGCAACTTTCTTATATAAGGAAATGTAAACATAATATTTTTTTTACATTTAAATTCATTAATTGCAAATAATATTCTTGTAATAACTTTTTATTCACATTTCCCCTTCCCCCGATCAAAATAATTAAAATTGTGTTAGGACAATGAGTATTAGATAGAATTTTATTAATAATTTGGAAGTATGTTGCTCCAGGCATACAACAATTTAATACTGAGTGCCCTTTACACATGTTATTTAAAACTACACCCATATTTTTCCCCAAATTGTCACTGTATATTTTAATATTACTTTGCTTTTGTGCGGATATGGGTTGTGATTTTTTAATCTCTGTAAAGCTGTCCTGAGATTGAGCAAATATTTCTGACATCTCCCTTGGGTGGCTAGATGTGAGCGCTTGACACAAACAGGCATAATTTTTGCTAGGTATATAAAATATTTTTTAGGTTGAGCTTTATACGAATGTAACGAGTCATTAAATATATCAAATTTGAATTTTTGTGCTAATTCATCATAAAGATTCGAAGTTCTATTAAGTGGTGCATTTAGGCCTAAATTTGTTCTAGCGAACCTCTTTTTGAAATTTTGACTAAATAATATTGCATTCAATCTAGGGGTCTCTCTCTCTCTGCGATGTGATAGTTTTAACATATTGTAATGTTTTATAAGTCTCGTACTTACGAAAATCGTTACTGATATGATAAGATAAAAATTTTTGAAAACTTTTTTGAATTCGTTTTAATTTAATTTCTGTGTGTTTCATAATATTATTCTTCTTCTTCTGGATACTGTTGAACAATATTCTAATTAACTCTTAATTAATGAATTAAATAAAATCATAATTATACTGGACTTCTTAAAAGGCTTAATAATAGATCGTATAATAAATCCTAATATGCTTAATGATTTACTCACTATATCATCGATGTGTGGAACAAAACTAAATTTAGCGTCTTCTGTTATCTCCAAATCTCGTACTTGGGTAACTTTTTTTATAGGATAACTATTAACTTTATAATTATATTTGATATTAGATGTCTCTTTTCTTGTTATTCAAATTCAAAATATTCTTTATTCAAATAAACTCTTACAAGCACTTTCGAATCGTCAAATGAACATGTAAATAAAAAAAAAGCTACCCCCGGTTCGGAAGGCAATTCTGCTGAGAAGAGCCGGCAAGAAACTCAACAGTTGCTCTTTTCAAAGTCAATGGTATTATTACATTCAATATCTATCAGCTATCCTGCATCACATTCAATAGACATTAATTTCATACACGTTTATCATCTAAATATTCTTGAACAGTGTAATAAGTATTTTTTTTAAAGTTACTTTAAATTGTGTTAGTGACAAACTTCGAATACACTGCGGAAGTTTATTATATACACGTATACTCAGACCCGTAAAAGATTTTTAAACTTTTTGGAGGCGAAAACTTGTCGTAACATGTTTATCTTTGTTTCTCGTTCCTATCGTATGTATATCACTATTTTTACTGTGACACTACATTTTGCCGGACAAACAGAATATTATAATATACAAATTGTAAAGCAACTGTAATAATACCTGCATCTTTAAAAACATCTCGCAGAGAATCTCGAGCTCTTAGGGTATAAATGTATCTCACGGCTCTTTTGGAGAATAAATATTGAATTAATATCGGAAGTACTGCCCCATAGCAACATTCCATAACATAAAATACTATGAATATAGCTATAGTAGACTAGTCGGGCAGTTTCAACGTCCGTCAGTTGTCTTACTTTTTTTTATTGCGAACGCGGCAGAGCTGAGTTAATCCGCTTCCAGATGAGTGTTCCACTGGAGTTTGGAATCTATAGTTAAACCTAAGAAAACAGCTGATTCCGACACATTTAAGATCATGTTTTTTAACGTTTGGTAAAGCAAATTCAATACATTTATTTAGTTTTTTTAGCATTTAATATTAGATTATTCATATTAAACCAATAAAGAATATGCGATAATGCACTATTCACTTCGTCATAATTTGTTTTATTTCTGTCTACCTTAAAAATTAAAGAGGTATCATCTGCGAAGAGTACAATATCACATAGGTTCTTTGCATAAAAAGGCAGATCGTTAATATAAAGAAGAAATAAAAGGGGACCAAGAATAGATCCTTGTGGAACGCCCATCCTTAGAGGAGATCCAGAGGATTTAACAATATTAATACTAACTTTCTGGATTCTCTTGTTTAGATATGAGGCAATAAGATCATGGGCAGTATCCTGAATATCATAATGATAAAGTTTTATTAACAGAGTTTCATGGTCTACACAATCAAAGGCTTTGGATAAATCACAAAACACTCCAATTGCATTTTGTGACTTCTCCCATCCGTCATAAATGAGCTTTAGGAGTGCAGCACCCGCATCTGTAGTAGACTTGCGTTTGGTCAATCCATAGTGCTCGCTATGGAAACAATTGTTAATATTTAAGAAAATTGTGAGCTGGTTAAATATTATCTTTTCAAATATTTTACGTAAAGACGGTAAAATAGAGATCGGTCTGTAATTTCCGGGGTCAGATCTATCCCCAGTTTTGTAAAGCGGCACTATTTTGCTATATTTCATTAAATCAGGAAAAATACCGGATTCTACACAATTGTTAAAAATTAAAGCAAGATAAGGAGCAATATTAGGTATAATTGTTTTAAGAACTTTAACAGACATCCCCCATAAGTCACCAGTTTTCTTTAAATTAAGGCTTTTAAAAGTTTTGATAATTTCTTCTGGTGATACAGTCTTAAACACAAAATTTTGTCTACAACTAGTTACATGGTTGTTTAGTATTAATACTGCTTTATCAACATGCTTTTGCAACTATTTTATCTATTACCGAAAATTTTTGACCACAATGATCCGAGCTCAGATTGGTAATAATTTGTTTATCTACAATATCAGAATGACAAAAAACATTATCTATACAAGTTGCGGACGTATTCGTTATACGAGTTGGTTCAGAGAAAATATGAAACAAATTAAATGATTTAAATAAGTTCAGAAGACGTAAGCTTAATGGTGTCACCTGTAGTATATCTATATTAAAGTCTCCGCATACTATTAAAGATTTACTATTCGAACTCTAATTACTAAGAACATCCTCCATTTTTTCTTCAAATACTTCCAAACTACCTGAGGGGGGTCGATACACGCATACTATAATATATCTATTGAATTCAATGCAGGACAATTCAATGGAGCGTTCGTCGGAGAGAGCCATTATGTCTGGTCGCGATTTGCAACATATATCATTTCTTATTAATATAAGCGAGCCGCCGCGGATTGCTTTCTCTTTAACGAACGAACTTGACAATTTATAATTTTCAATATTAACTATATTGTTACTAGGCCTTGTAAATTCTGATGTATAATGTTAAATTTAAATGACCTGTCTTATTGTCTAGTTTAAACTGGAACTAACATCGTTATACTTCATAGAAATATTACTTGTACAATTTATTTCCTTCGTTATACCATGTACAACAAGGTTTTGTATATTGTGTGCTACTAAAGTAGCAATTTGTTTTTTAAAATATAAAGGTAGATACAATGTATCTTCTGTCAACTTACAGCTATTATAAATAAATTTATTTAAATCTAAATAAAATAATGCGTCGCTATGACGTTCTGTCGTATTATATAATGTCAAGTTCAGGTTATATATATATTTATTTTGTTTTTCTGTGAGGGAAGAAGAATATGGAAAAGAGCATATAATAAATTTACATTTACTTTTACTATGTATGTCAAGCAAGTTTTCTATACTCTTTATAATATCTTGTTTCCTCACTGACAAACTATGACCATGGAATAGTACAACAGTACTAGGCTCATTTAAATTCATGGACATAATTTTCTTAATATTGGTAACTGGTTCCAGGCTAACATGCATTAAATACATTTGAAAAGTGGTGACTAAGTAGGGACCCAAAGCCTTGACCTAATTTATCAGATATTACAATAATATTATTTGATGAGGAGGGGGAGGAATTGACAATATGTAAATTATTTTTCTTATTTTTACTGAATGCAGTATGCATGGCCGAGTCACCCACAACCTCAGAGTTGTTTGGCTTTTGCGACGGAATTGATCTTGTGGCACTCCTGAATGTAAACAAAATGTTCTTGACTCATAACCCCCAAGTACTACATTCATCTGTCTGTTTTGCTAGTAACTTTCCAACAATCTAAGTACTTTCCCCATGTAGACCATATTTATAAAGTTTACTCAACAAAAGTTTATGATTTACAACATAAAACGCCTTAGTCAAGTCTGTATAAATACAATTAACTTGTTTATTAGTCTAATGAAAACGCGATATCCTCAACAAAAGATATTAAATTCGTTGAAGTAGATCTATTTTTTTAATAAAACCATGTTGACTGTCTGATATCACAGATGTAATGTACCAGGTTAGGTACGGACATACAAGGTACTCAAATATTTTGGCAAATACTGATAAAATGCTAATAGGCCTATAATTTTCAATGCACTTTTTATCAACATTTTAAAAGTTGCCACAATTCTTGTATTTTTCCAATACGTAGGAAATTTCCCGTCTTCAATAGATTTACAATGTATGATACATAAGGGCTTCAATAATGTTGATGCAGTTCTTCTTATAAATGTTAGCATAAGTTACTTATAGTGTAGTAATAGGTGTCA
>JAAIXJ010000155.1:676971-712821 GCA_013403705.1 Heliconius hermathena | reverse complement strand
AGGTTACATATAGTACTACTTAAGTGATTCGTTACCGTAAGAAATTCCATGCACAGAGTGCCGCAACGCCATCTTTCAAAAAACAGCGAGAACTTATTCATTCACCTAATAATATATTGTTGTGAAACAAAACTTGAGATACAATGATAATGACTGAATAAATGAAAGTAAGCCGTTGAAATAAAATACTTAGCCAGTACTTACACAACTTACGTAGATCTTTATGATTTGTTAATACGTTGTTTGTAAATTACTTACTGAAATTTCATCCCTAAGCTTATTAATGTCTAATATGAGCTCCATAATATCCTTCCCAATTTGGCTGGCAAATAAACCAGCCAGTTTGCTTCGTGTTTCGAGTTGAGCGTCGACGTTTGTACGGAGTGTACCAAGAACAACGCTTAAGCCTAATAAAAAAACAACGTTTTAAAGAAATATATTTAAAAAAACAAATTTAATATTTACTACATTACGAACGTACTCAGATATTCATATTTAAGAATGAGTACCTTCTGGTACTCATGCGTTCGTCAAATTGAAGCACACCCACTCAGACCACTCAAGCACGCACCAGCACTAGCTCATGCGCACCCAGAGCAACTTAAAGACGCACCAGTACAAGTTTATACGCACGTATCTGAGACGTTATCATATAAAAAAGTTTTTACATATTATAATGGCGCATTATTTTAACTATCATTTTTATTGTGCAATTTTGCGACTTGAATAATCCTAGATAATTGAAATCATACATGGAAAAAAAATATTGTAGGTATTTAGCCCATCTCCAGTTTAATGCACTGTAACTGCAAGTGACAGTAAACAATAATGTATAACGAAGTATACCACACCTAAGAACTCGTTCATATCATCAGGTGGTATAGGTATGTTGAATTCACCCATCAAGTCGTATAGTTCTCTTAAATATTCCAATCTCTCCTCCAAATGTGCTACTCGACTTTCCAGTCCGTCTAATAAATAGTTATACGCGACTATGTCATTTGCACTCTCAGGTTCTTTACTGATATCGTTATTGAGCGATTCTATGCCCTCGAGAATAGCTTCGATACAATCGTGCCCAATACTGTAAGTTAATTTAATACAAATTATTAGAATAAATACAAAGTTGCCTATATATATGTATACAGTAAAAGAAAGAAAAAGGAAATAAAGCATTAGTGTCACGGCTGTGACACTAATGCTTTATTTAAAGTAAATGCGAAGAGTGTGGGTTTAATTTTCACTCAAGGCAATGAATTGTTTCGCTTTCCTAGATCTAGTACCGGAGCCTACCCTACTTATGCGAGATACAGCATGATACTAAAAACAATTCAAATAAAAGGAATACACAACTTAAAATTATTGACTTTCTTGTGTGTTTAGAGAAAGATTTTTTTAATATTATATTTAAATGTTGCGTGCAATGCAAAAAGGAAAAATAAAATCAGCTTCACGTTGTATCCCGCAGGTTGCAGGGTAGGCAGAGGGAACCTAGTGTTAAGACACTCCGTTCCCCACTTTCTGGCGAATTCTGGAGACATTGCGTGTTGAGTGGCAGAACTCAACGTCGCGTTTGTCCTCGACAACAAAGCGAAGAAATGGAAATATAAATTTAAGTAAATATTTCATCTCCTCGAGTGGGGATCGCACCCACAATCAGTCGGTTTTACAGTCACACTTTGTGCCCCTGCGCCACGACTGGCCTCAAAAAGGAAAAAGAAATATAAGAGGGAATATAATTTAACTAACTCAGGTGTAACATTATTGACAACATCAAACAGTCTTCTAGGCTGCGGTCTGAAAAGTTCTTGGAAGGGGCTGAGATTTAGGAATATAAGCCCAAGCGGCTGGAAATTAACGACTTCTTCTATCTCATCCATTTGTTTCACTAATTCAGTGCATAGTTTTCGAAATTCGTTCACATCTCTTTCATTTTTAATGACATTGATATCAATCTCATGGGCGTTTTTAAAGTTTTCCATAAATATGTTCATACGTTGTAGAAACATCCAAACATATTCGAAAGCTATTTGTATCGACCGGGATATGAAAACTATATCTTTCATCATAGTTTTATCCTGGTTCATTAAAAAGTAGAGGTTCGGCGACTGTCCCGCGGACCACTCAACTTGCTTGCCCATAACTGATGGCTGTACAAAAATCTGCAAAGTATCCTCGTTCAAGAAATTATGGAATGTCCTGACGTATTCTTCCCAGTAGTCAGTTATTTTCCGCAAATAATTAGTTACTACTTTTTCGCTTGGATTCAGTTCAACTTGCCCAGACGGTAGAATGTACGCATCCACTTGGAATAACGCCCACTGTTAGAACAGACAAGTTAAATGTGCAAAATATATAAATTAACAAACATAAATTAATTTAATTTATGAGGCCGGTCGTGGCGCAGCGGCACGAGGTGTGACTGCAAAACCGACTGGTTGTGGGTTCGATCCCCACTCGAGGAGATGAAATATTTACTTCAATTTATATTTCCATTTCTTCGCTCTGGTGTCGAGGTTAAGCGCGGCGTTGAGTTCTGCCACTCAACACGCAATGCCTCCAGAATTCGGCAGAAAGTGGGGAACGGAGTGTCTTAACACTAGGTTCCCTCTGCCTACCCTGCTGTGTGCGGGATACAGCGTGAAGATTTAATTTTTTTTAATTTTTTTATTTATAAATTAATTTTCTCACCTAATTATTTACCAAAAGCAACTAAAAACATTGTTTACTTCATGTTTTCGGAAATATTATTTCACTATATTATTTTGCTATATGATATTGACTTCGGAGCTTGATACATAGTCTATTACGATTTGTGACTAGTGGAAATAATTCGAATAAACTTTTAAACAAAATACCTTGCATGTTTCTGACTGTCGTGGCACCACTTCCAACACCTCATCCACCACCAAGCCTTGAAGAAGTTCAACAGACGGCGTGTACTGCAAATGGATCCTCAACATGTCAGCCATTATCATATTTGATCGCTTCGTTAAACGGTGAAGCATATAGTTCGTCATGTAATCTATCAGCTTTATAAAACTAAAATATAAATTATATTATTAACTTTAATATACTTCCTCCGTAGTAGGAATACATAGTAAACTAAACAAGCAATAACTTGCTCAAATACATAATAAATAAAATAATAAAAGAATATTATTACTTATTTTGTTATCATAATTATATACGGCTTTATCTTTTAGGAAGCCTACAATATTTTTCACCTGCGTGATGATATAAATAAAAGTGTGCATTTTCAATTACAAAACATATTAATTGTTAGTATATTATAACGGTCAATATAAACAAAATATAAATTTTGATAATATACACAGATATATACATACTTAAAAAAAAACAAGCCCTTCAATGTTTTAATACATTGCAAGGCTTATTTTTTAAGAATATGTCAAATTACCAAGCAAGTCGTTCGCAGTATTTTCTCTTATTCGCCTTTTCAGTATAGGACATGCCTCCGGTGGGTTTACCTCTAATCATTTGAAACGGCGGTACATTCCTATCGTCGTAAGTGAATCCTTGTTGGAATAAT
The DNA here is from genome assembly GCA_013403705.1 of Heliconius hermathena. Classification (NCBI taxonomy): domain Eukaryota; kingdom Metazoa; phylum Arthropoda; class Insecta; order Lepidoptera; family Nymphalidae; genus Heliconius; species Heliconius hermathena. Next base: position 709,268 of record JAAIXJ010000155.1, on the reverse strand, counting down.
GCAGTGTGACACGCTGCAGTTATCACGTCTAATACTATACATCGAAACTCGATTAACTTGCCCCGAATGTATTCTACACGTTTCATCTGTTGTAGTACACAATAGCATAGAAGTTATTTAAATTACGGAATTTTAAAAGATAAATTAATTTCAATAAAAAAAATTTAAATCTTTTAAATAATAATGGCAAAAACTATTTTTTGAATATATTGTACCTAAAGGAGCGCATGAAAATATTATTTATTATTCGGACAGCGCCAAGAGGAAAAATTAAGCCTTGTCGTGACATATTATTACGAAATCATATAAAAACTATAATAGTACTTTCCACTTTTAAAAGTAACACATAAAGAAAGTCAAGAAAATCTTGTTCAAACTATATAAATCATAAGTTCTTTGATTTTCACGATTATTACACATTTTAAATAAAACTATTTTAACCGGATTAATCGCGTATATTTTGTATTTTTATACATTTTTGGAAACCCGACGTTTCGAACACTTTCCAGTAGTCCGTGATCACGGGTAGACAGTCTACCGATTAATCCGGTTAAAATAGTTTTATTTAAAATATATAAATCATGTTGAAATGAACGTATGGGTAACGTTCTAATATTTGTTTCTAATATAATTTATTATATATAATGTTTTTATTTTCTCTCGACATCGACTCCACATTCGATATTTATTTTGGTTATAAAATTCGAAATTCAATTATATAATTATTCTTGGCGTCGTCGTGGCGCAACGGTACAATAGCTAATTGTAAACGTGACGGCTATGAGTTCGATTCCTTAAAGCTAAATTCAATGACAGTCAAAGTTTGTCATTGAATTTGGCTTCTAATCAAGCAATATCACAAAAATTGCTCTGCTATATGCGGGATAGGTGAAGTATGAAGCTAAAAAAAAAACATTATTATACCTGCACTTCGATGAAATAAAAGAAAGCCGTATCCATATCTCTGGAGACGTCGGCAAAACTTTTCATGTACATATCACAGCACATAGCTTGCACGTTCAATAACGCTTTACCCAGTACTGGAGTAAGCGTAAAAAGTCGCTTAGCTATCTTAGTTCTCATCTTGCTATATTTGCGGAATAATATGGACTTCCTCCACACGTAAAACGCTTTCCAATAACGATATACTCGGAAAAATTTGATCTGAAATTGTAATGTTAACGTGTATAAATAAAAAAAATACAATAATAATCGTGTGTTTTAATTATAAATAGAAATTTCGAGCTCATCTGATGACTTTATAGGAAATATTTGAAATGCATTATATATATGTAATTATCATGAATGTTTTTTTTTCAGCCTCACGTTTTATCTTGCATAGAAGGACAGAACGAGACACTGGTGTCAAAATCTCCGCTTTCCAGCCGAATTTGAGACAATACGCGTTCTTTGTCTTAACAGAGTCGAGGAATAAACATATTTATAATCATTCCTAACAATAAGAATTCAACCATCTGGTTTACAGTCAAGTGTTGGAGAACCACAAGGTCACGATGGCCTCAATATTATTATTATACCTATAGTATATGTTTATTTTAGCTTTCTGTTATATACATATTATATTCATACATAAAATACTTATAATATATTACTTATTATAAAGACAGGCACTTCCGATGCACCGCTTAATTTTCGAGAAATGACATGTTGAGTAACAGATCTCAACGCTGCGCTTTGTCTTGTTACCAGAGCGAGCTGATTAAAATTTAAAATTCTCTCGAGTGGCAATCAAATCCAAAACAGTCGCGTGTAGATGTTTAAGTATACAAAAACTAAAGAATTGTGCCTTACATCAGTAAGTTGTACAAATATAGTGTATTCTTGTTCCCACTCAGACAATTTAGTAAACACCATTTCATTGGTATAATGTGTTACACCACAGGCACTTATCGTAAGATAATTCCTTTTATCTATTTCTTCATATGGAACCACCCTGTTGAGAAGTTTATGCTCTTACTTTAGTTTACAATTTACATTCTACACATAAGCCATTGATTATTGCTGTATCTCGCAGATAATGTAGCCTAATTTTCAGGAAATTGCGTGTTAATTGCCGGAACTTGACGCCGCGCTTTGTCTTGTTGTGCACGGAGGCGAAGAAACGAATATAACTCATTCCTCCGAGTGGGAGTCGAACCCATAACCGTTGCGTTTACTGTTACAGCCACAATGCTGCTGTGCCTCGCCGGCTTCTATGTTAATAATTATTAAAAAATAATATCAATACTTTTTTTAAACAGTTTTTAAAGTGTTATTCCACACTTAGGATAGAAAAATATTTATTTAGAAAACGTATAAAAATTTGAACATAGCGGGACTCGAACCCGCGCCTCCTGGAAACCGACCAGGCGCTCTGGCTTAGTGCCATACGTTCGAACGTATGGCTACGTCCCGCTACGTTCAAATTTTTATACGTTTTCTAAATAAATATAAATATCAATACTTTCGATAGCTGGTAAATAAATTTAATTTTAATCACAATTAATATAGAACATACATTTCACATATTGTTTAGGTCAATAGGTAAATAAAATTATTGATAAAAATAAGAAATAAAAATAATATTTCTGTAGAAATTATAATCATATTCGTAATGATGAGGAGTGCACCACTAGACATAAAAGCATACAATGACACAATAGCAATCAGCAATTTTTTTTTTAGCTTCGTGCTGTACTCAACATGTAAGTTAGGTAGAGGGAGCCTAGTATTAAGACTCTGTGCTCTTCACTTTTCGCTGAGTTCTGCAGGTATTGCGTGTTTAGTGGCGAAACTCAACACCGCACTTTGCCTCAACACCAGAGCAAAGACATGAAATATTAAACATTTTATTTCCTCGAGTGGGAATGGAACCCACACACTTGTGTTCCTGCGACATGACTGACCTCAATAATTTTTATACAAACTTACTTTAAATAGTATGGTGTAAAATATACATTTTGAGGATGTACAGCATATATCATGTATAGAAAACCTAAAGAAGGATTTTTGCGGACTTGTTCAATGACTTCCTTTTGAGAGGCCACTTCTGGTTTTATCTTTAATGGATCACTTGTTCCCACATCATACACTTCAGTACTGCTGGTAGACTCTCTGATTGTAATTTTTTTTATTTTGCCTTTGGAAACTGTAATTTGTAAGCATATGCGAACAAAATGTAATCAAATTAATGATTAAAGATTATTATTACATTGTACCATATTATTAAAAAATATCAAAAAAATAATTATTATTATATATGGTGATTGATGACTATAAATCTTTAAGCGTTATCTCATTATGGTTACAGATTACTTTCCAAGATCAATGTTGATCACTGAAAATTTATTGTAAAAAACAGAAACTCAGCTGCATAGAAAACTAAATAAACTTTTTCTAGAGTATATTTTGTTAATAAAAAAAATTAACCACTATTTAATACAATATTACATATTACTATATAAAAAGTAATTCAAACTTACGATTATCTAATTTAATAGGTTCTAATTGGAGTTTTCCAATTTTTCTTTCCTTACGAAATCTCTCTTGTTGTGCTTCTGTAAATCCAGTCTAAAAAAACAAACTTGTATATTAACTTTATTTAAATATACAATAACTTTTTAGATGACATTTTTTCCAAAACATGCTTTATTTATGCTGCACCTTGATTTTCAAGTAATATAACAAGTGCTATTTTTTGTTACATAAAAGTACTAATAATTATTTACATAGACAGTAAAATATTTACTCCAATATTTAGTAAGTATAAAACATAAAGAAAAGTTCAATAATAAATACCCTTGGACAAGGGCATTGGCACATTATTATTTATTAATATTTTCATTTCTTCACTCTGGCATCAAGGCATAAGCCCTGCATTGAGTTCTGACACTCAAAATGCAATGTCTCGAAAAATTCGGTGAAAAGTGCCTTAACACTGTGTTGTCTCAGCCTACCCTGCTGCAGGATACAGCATGAAGCTGTTTTAATTTTAATCACATTTTCTTAATAAATACAATAACATCAATACTCTTATCTTATATCATATTATTAACACAAAATAATAAATTACCAAAGGCTCAGGCTCTCCTTCAACATATTCAATTCGTTCAACAAGTTTTTTATGGGGTAAATGAAAAGGTATATCTCTGGATTTTCTGAGAAAAACAAGGTAAGACATATAAATAAGTATAAAAATAATATAAATTTCTTAATGTGCCTCAACTGAACGTATGTGATTCCACTGAAAAACATTTTGCATGACTACTTATTTGTATATTACTTTCATTAATTCCATATTATAATTTCTATCATTGATAATCGCTTAATTGGTTAAAGAACATAATGACATTGAAAAACATGCTGTATAGTTTGTTTTTATAATATATTTGTATTACCTATTATGAAATGTAGGGACATTCTTAACATTTCGTTGAATTGTTTCTATAGCAGGCAGCGTAGTTATTGTCGATTTTCTTTTTTCCATAGTGCTATTTTAAAAATAATAAGTAATCACATTTTGAACGTAAATCATCGAATCACATTTAAATTAAATATATAACTACTGGTTACTTTTTATCACTAATATTAGCAAGAAATAACGAGATAATATTTTTATTTATATTTGAATTCAATGTTACCATAGATATGTCAATAAATATCAAATTTCAAAATTCAAACAAAGAACGCGGGACGAGGGGCTTATGGGGCACAGACTAAATAATTCCACATTTTAGTAATATAAAGTTCAGTCATGGCGTAGGGGTACAAAGTATCCAGTCATACGTATACGTAAACGTGACTGGTTGTGGGTTCCATCCCTACTCAAGGAAATGAAATAAATATTTGAATTTATGTTTTCGTTTCTTCGCTTTGATGTCGAGGCAAAGTGCGGCGTTGAATACCGCCACTCATCACGCAATGCCTCCAGAATTTGATGGTAAGAGTGGAACGAACCGTCTCAACATTAGGTTTCCTCTGCCTACTCTGCTGTTTGCGGGATACAGCTGAAGCTGAAAGAAAAATATATATATTTTTTATCGATATCTCTTATATTACGTTAACACGTTTGTCAAAGCTCGGCATGCTAATCCATTATAAACGTTATAAGGCAATTTTCACGCTTGCGATTATGAAGTTATTTCAATTTTTGCGTTAGGCTTAACATATTTTTATATTATAAAAATAAACAAAGGAAACTGCTCAAAGTTCGGTAGTAAGTTAATCAATGTCAGCCTAACATAAGTAAAAAGAAAACACAAAAGAAGTAATATGTAGATATTACTGTATTAATTTCATTTAATCATATGAAATGAAAGTAATTTGTAAAAAATCTTATTTATTACTAGTTAAAAGTTATATAAATATAAAAATTAAATAATTTAACTAAAGATTCTTAAGTGAAATTTCAAAATGTTATAAAATTATTTTAAAGTTTCTTAATTTTGAATAAAATATCGCACTACGTTACCGTAATAGAAGCTGAATACGATATCTACTTTATAGATCCAATTGATTGTTTTATCTATACAGCAAACCAATAGACAATATTGTTGTTTTTTTTATATTCGTTAAAAAAAATAAAAAAGTAGTGCTAGTCAGAATCAGAGTTGTGTTAGCGTTGGCGCTACTTTATGTGTAAAAATATGTTATTTATTACAATTCTTTTCAATTAAGTATGTGCTTGTTTATATTTATTAATTAAAAATTTACCATTTTTAAACTTCCATTTCAATATTACCGCAGGTAAGAACGCTTTCATATAGGACGCAACTTTCACTGCATCTATATGAAGAACGTAAAACGATTTATCAATAAAACATCGCCCGGGGATTTATGTTCAGTATTAAGATTAAGGAGTATATTAAAATGTTAACTAAAATAATTTTTGACATAATATAATATGTATTTATTTTAATTTTACGAGACTTCTGCCAAGCGAATAAGTCGTAATTATTTGTTACATATTTTGTTGTATTTATTTTTTATAACGTTTTAAATTATAAAACTGATCAATTATAATATTTTATTATTCAAATATATTATAATAGTATTTTTTTCTTATTTTTGACGAATCCTATCACTAAAAATAAAATAGTGGATATGTGTTAAAATTATTGCATATTTTTCTTAATACCTTGAAGAAGTAATCACGATTATAAATTGACATTATTTATCTTCGTGCTAAGAATACATATAAAAATCATTTTATTAATTTATAGTAACTTATATACTATATACTTACTACTACAGACAGTTTATTAGTCATGAACAAAGCTAATATTGCCTCAAGGTGGTAGCAAAGAAATGGAATATTAAAGGTATATAGTATATCTAAAAGATGGTAAAATTTTATTTTAAGAAAACTTGTCAAAAATGAACTATCCATAAACATAATGAAAACCTCACCTAAATACACAAGAAAAAGAAATGGTAATGTTTCTTTTTTGTTCTATATATCATTTATTCATAATCAAATTAATAAGAGGTTACTGTGGAACAGTGGCACAAGGCCTGACTGTAAACACAATGATTGTGGGTTCATTTCCCATTCAATAAGATAAAATGTGGCATAGAATTCTACAGACAATGTCTCAAAAATAGTGCAATATGTGGGGAAACTAGGTTCATTCTGCACACCCTGCTATATGCACAATCCTATATACAGTGTGAAGTTAGTGTTGAGTGTGTTATAGTTAAATAAGAGGGTCCACGCAATTAACTTATGTTGCTAAATTGGCCTTAGCAATATTCCTTGAAGCACAACCTATTATTAATAAGAAAATAATCAAAAATGTTTTGTTATAGATACAAATGGAAATTTCAAAATAGGGGCCATTAAGGCTTCACAAGAAGCGCAAGTAGATTGTTTATTGAATATTGAATGGCTATGTATTACTACGCAAGTAAATTGAATGAAGCCTCATGCAGTGGTTGCAATGTTAAGGTAAGGAAGTATAAAACATGTTAATTATGATGCAAAATTTTAAACAGTAGAAACAAAAATATTAAGAAAATTTAGGAAGCTGGCCATACTTTAAAAATTTTACTAGTATTCAATTGATCTTGGAAATTAAGAAGATTGGTTACAATTTTAAGATTTTTGTAATTGCCTTGCATATAAATAATATTTATTGCATATACAGTACTACTCTACTTTGCCTTGTACCATAATTATAGTTTTTGTGTAGTAGCATACTGATGAAAATTATCACTTGCACACCAAAAAAATTATTAAAAAAAATTATGTTCTCAAAAACTATGTGTCTACAATGTAATATTTTACTTAGATTCACACTTTATCTCTTGTGGTGTAGCCAGAGGAAATGGAGCTCCAAATGCTATCATCAATAATCCAATATTTTATTTAATCTTATATTTTATTAATTATATGTACAGTTGCCGCCGCCACCGGCCGAGCCCGCCCCGCCGCCGCCAGATCATACCACTTTGTCCACTGATCCCACACTACTTCACGGTTCCGGTCTTTCCTATTATGACGTAAGTACAAGGATTCTTAAAACCAAAGTAATTTTTTTTTCAATTTACAATGAATATGGACTATGCCATAGATGATAAAATAAAAAAGGAATAGCTTATTTTTATGCTAGCACTGCAATTTTATCAGACATACTCTGGGGGATAGCTCTTCTTGAGTGATTCGTTATGAAACGCCTACTATGTACAACTTACTCTATTGTTTTCAAATTATTATTTGTTGCACGTATTGAAATTAATTATAATAGTACCTTGGCATATTTATTGTACAAAAATACGTACAGAAAAGCCTCTTAATTGAGGTGGCTTAGTTTATCAGAAATCATAAATGTAGAACGATATTGTATTGTATTAAAGAAGATACATTTGAAAGTTTGTTAAAAATATATTAAAATTAAATTAATAGCGGTTTCATTACCAATGGAATTTTTAGTTATTAATTTTTATTATCAGCTAATTAATTAAGATAATTAGATAAGGTTTTTAATATTTTTTAATAATTTTACCACTTTTAAAAGGTCTTCTAATTCGACTTGATATTCCGTTATGGCATTATAAATTAGATTTTTACAATAAGACTCCAATCTATATTCAGATTATGAAAATCACAAAGCTCATTTTTCCTTCATTTGAGTTCCTCAAGTTAAAGGCCACTTTTTCTGTGTAGTTGTGTAGTTTCTTCTTCAATGGACTGCAGATTTAATATTTTCCTTCAAATCGATTTTACTTAAATGTTTCCCGTGAGATTCCAGCAAATCTTAAATGTCACTCGATTGAATCTCTTATAAGTGATTTCGTTCTATTCCAATCGCAATTTGGAAATGTTTTTCCTATGGGCCATGGTTGTTTTCAATATATGACACAGAAATGGAGATATGTTCTTATCAATAAAAAAAAACAATTATAGCTCAGATGTATTAAAACAATAACCATGACCAAGGCGGCTAAGTTCAAAGGATATAGAGAAATACCTATGACGGCGACGGCGGCGTATGAGCGTACTTTAGGTAGTGCCAATCAGTCATATTTTAATTTGAGATTAGTTCATTCCACTGCAGTGGTTCTAAAAGTCGCCTCGACACTTGCCACCGGTAATTTTAAAAAAAGCTGACGCGTATACAGAGGAGTGTCTTTTCATTTGTACCGACGGCCGACTGCCAATATCTTATTTTTTTATTTTTTTTTTAATTTGCAAGTACAAGAAAATGGTAACAATTTATTTTACTCGCAAATATTAAAATAAACTTTTAGCATGAAGCGAAAAAAAAATAAAGCATTGATTATTTTGTTATCAGAATGACGATTACTACTCCATGGTGAGAGGAAATAAATTCATGTCGGAAAATAGCTGCAAACATATGGTGATGAATGGAGGCATCAATTTTGTTAGTACCCAACCTGTAGAATCTACCCAGGTATACTTTATTATTTTTTAAGTTATTTTGAAAGGAAATTTTATTTAAATGCTGATTTGTATTTTGTCAACTTATACACGTATTTGTATCTCATTGCCTCTTTCCGATTTTCAAAAAAAAAAACATTAAGATTTAACGATAAGCGGTGGTTCTAAACATCAACTTAATACAAGACATCATTGAAAGCTCTTCCAGTTCTCTTTATTATAAAAATATTATTATTGAGTCACCAACTTATAGAAAGCTATTGCGACCCAGTACTTCTACAACTGTTAACTTAATAAAGAAATAAATCACAACAATAATAATAAGAAAGAACGAAACAGGCATGGACAAAAGAAGCCTTCAGTGTACGTAATACTCGTACAATCCATTACATAACTGTCATCACCCCAGGTGTCAGTGCCCTACGTGGAGAAGGAGGTGGAGTACAAGGACGGTCACATAGTGAGCGCGACCCTGGACTCGCTGGTGGACATGTTGAGACCTGGCGCTAGCAAATCCTTTACGTTCACCTTCTTACTGTGCTCCAGGCTTTTTGTTAAGCCACATGAGTTGCTCTCGAAACTGTGCAAACGATACTTCAAGAATTATGATAAAGTGGTGAGTGTTTTTTTTTTGATCGATGAACATATCAGAGGAGGTCCTCAATTCGACACTCAGATTTTTTTAATGTTTAAACACGAACCACTTTTTACTAAGTAGTTCGATTTAGAGTTTTTTTGTTTTTGTCGTGCCAAGCTTATTTTGTTTAAACTTAGTTGTTTAAGGATAATATTTAAAATGTATAAACGTGTTAAATATTACCCTTTATTTAAGGGTATTATTTAAAATGTATAAACGTTTTTTAATATTACTCTTAATTTTGTGCTATAAAAAAAGTGTTTTATCGACTTCATTTTTTTTTTATAAATTTTCATATATATAATTTCCTGGCGTATATATGTAACACAGCTGTGAAGTTTAACTGTAAGTGCAATAGTTATGGATTTGATTTCTCTCGGGGCAATGAATTACTTTCTTTTCCTTCCTCTGGTAAGACAAAGTGCGATGTCGATTTCCGGCATTTTATAGGCAATGTTTTGAAGTCGAGCGGAAAACGGTATAGATAGTCTTCCACCAGGTTTTGTGGTGGAAACATGTAACAGATTATTTGTCATAATGTATTTGTTGTCTTTCGTTTCAAATAGACTTTTACAAGAACTTTTTTGCACTTTAATAATCATTTTAAAAATATAGTCATAGGCTTATAATATAATATAAATTTTTAATAAATATATTTCATTATAAATTTACTAAATATTTGTACATGAATTTCGCCACTCAAGAATTCGGCGTAAAAGGTTGAAAGGGAGTGTTAATGGTAAACAGAGTGCCTTAACACTAGGTTCCCATGTTACTTCTGCGTATCCTGCCATGTACGGAATACAGAATAGAACTAAAAATTTCCAATTTCCATTTCCATTATTTATAAGTTATGTAATATATATTTTTTATTTAAAGAAAACATAATTTTGGAATTATTTTTAATATCTAACTATATCTATATATAGCGGTATAACTGAAACTTAACTTTCCTTTTTTATATTATACCTTTTTTTATTATCATTGAAGAAATAAAAGGAGAAAAGAAGCGATGGTATAAGTTGCGACATTTTCCTAGAATATTACATTTCAGAATAAATCAGATTAACTGAGATCTGGATCGAGTTCGCAAACTAGGATCAGGAGTCTATACACTCTCTGTATAGTTTACTAGGGAATGCTTTTCTAAAGTAGGTCGTTCGAGAATATCGCGACATACTTTGATTGACTTCGTTATATCTCAGACATTGCTCTACTAGATTATGTAAAGGCACACGCTTTAAAGGCTATCCGGTCTAATGGCTAATATAATCTACTAGCTGTGGATTGCTTCATTTTTAGCTTTAATTTGGATTTTCTACTCCCAACTCGGATTTCTAGTACCTTCCTAAAAGTTTTGAGGCCAGTCGTGGCGCAGGGGCACAAAGTGTGATTGTAAAATCGACTGGTTGTGGGTTCGATCCCTACTCGACAAGGTGAAATATTTATTTACATTTATATTTTCACTTCTTCCCTTTGGTGTAGAGGAGTGTTTCCCAATCTTTTTTGTACCATGCCCCACCTTAACCTTTCTAAAATGTTTAATGCCCCCCTATTATGTTAATAATTATGTATGTTAAAAATATATGTGTAAAAAAATGTTCTCAAAAAAACTGATTGCTTCTTCATTTTCACCGTGACATCCTCGCTAGTACCTGCCATTCTGTGTATCTCTTCATTGCGGTTTCCATCAGCTAAGCTGACTCCGCATATCCTACGAAGAGATCGCATCTCCACAGCATTCATCTTTCTTTCATTCTTCTTCTGTAATATCCACGTTTCGCTGCCGTATAACAGCGTCGGTACCAAAACTGCATTGTGTACGGCCAAACGCGCAGCTGTGCTGACGTTTCGCCGTCTTATCAATGTAGCTAAGGCTCCGTTAACCCTGTTACCGGCAGCACTACGCCTTTCCACATCTATATCGTTGAGTTCTGTCACTCAACATGCCATATATTACAATAGTTTTGAACGAACTATTACAATAGTTTTTAAGGACACTTATTTCAAATGAACACCAACTGAATGATGTGAAACACTATGTACGTTGCGATGGGCCCGTGGTCTACTTGAAGACTCCAATCACCCAGTTGATATTTTGATCTCGTCAAAGGAAATTGTACCTAATAATTATTTACGGCAATTATTTAAGATTTTGCCTTTTTTGTTAAATTTGGCACCGATGCTAGACCTATGCATTGCATATAATGGGCCGAAGCGACAGAGTTAAAGTTGTTCAGTTTTGAATAGCCCCCCTTAACTCTCAAATTGCCCCCCAGTGGGGAGTGGGCCCTACATTGGGAAACATTGTTGTAGAGGCAAAGCGCGGCGCTGAGTTCCGCCATTCAACGCTCAATGCCTCCAGAACTCGGCGGCAAGTGGGGAACGGAATGTCTTAACACTAGATTCCCTCTGCTGCACCCTGCTGTGAGCGGGATACAGCGTGAAGCTGATTTAATTTAATTTAATAAAGTTTCATAATTTTTTTAGTAACATATTCTCTAATGGAAATTTTCTAGTTAGCTCTAAATGAAATATGATTTTCTTATGCACTTCCTATCGGAACAATAAATATATATTTCTTGTTAAGTTTATTAGCAAAAATATTATATAAAAATATAACGTTTTAAACAGAAAATATTTAAAAAATATATACCAATTATGTATTATAAAAATGATTGTATTCGAAAATAACTTTAGGAATATTGTTAATACAGCAGCGGTAGTTCTAAATATACATAATATTCAGCGAGATAGTTCTTGAAGTAGCTATAGAAGTAGAATAAAGAAGATAGCCGACAATATATAATTCAATTAAATTCTATTATACTTGAATCGCGAAAAGAACTGATTGATATAGTGTTTTTTTGAGTAAAACTTTGAGTGCAAGTTAAGAATTATTCTCAAATAAGTTACTGGACTTTCAGAGGAACAGTGTCGCGAAGTTTGCCTGCTTTGTTGCGAAGTAGCATCTAGATAGCGATAGGTTGGTTTTTTTATAAACTGTGACTGTTGTGGGTTCGATCGACTCGAGGAGATGAAATATATAATTATTTAAATTTATATTTCCAATTCTTAGCACTCAACACACAATGCCTCCAGAATTCGGCGGAAAGTTGGGAACGGATTGTGTCTTAACACTAGGTTCCCTCTACTTAACCTGCTGTGTGCGGGATACAGCGTGAAACTGATAATATTTTGATTCAATAACTAACAACTGCTTAACAAATTTTAATATGTAAATACAGTTCATGTTTCTCTACTGTCAATAAGTTTTATGAGTGTTGTCATATTGTTGACAGACTTGATTAGTAAAACAATTTTTTTTAGTACATAAAATTAACACTCATCTTATTTTTAACCAGGGCAAAGGGGAAATGAAGGAGTTACTGGACAAGGAAGTTACGGATATGGTGTCGTTAGTGCGGGTTCTAAGCCAGTGGACCTCGATGTTTCCATATGATTTTCGCGACGATAGAGTTATGGCACTTGTCAGGAGTATTACACAGAGGTAAGAATGCCAATTAAGTTGCTAGCTAGATACAGTTACTTGTATATGATAGTAGGTTCACAATTTTAAACTTAATATTAAACTTTGTATAACAGTCTAATTTAAACTTCTACAGTGGTAATTAAGTAGGTCACTTTCTATGTCAAGTGTCTATTCGAATCCAGCATTTGTCGAATAGTAAATTTGTATTTTGATATTTGCTGTTCTATTATTAAAATATTTACATATATGTATATCGTTTTACTTATTCATGTTCTCATATAGATCAGCAAATCTTTATCGTGTGCTCCAGTAACGTACATACCTACGTATCAAAATACATGAAATTGAGCTGAATAGTCAAAACACACTGTTTATCATCTATAAGCAAGTTTTAGTTATGGCGCGTCCTAGATTAAGAAAAATAATCAATTGTGAGAATGCATATAATAGAAACGTAATTTCATTTGAAAATATGCGAATTAGTAATCAAAATGATATATTTTGTAATTTTGAATCGATCTATAAGTTACTGTTATTATAAAAACCGTGCAGCCTATACCTACCATTACTACACGGTACTATATACGATATCGCGTGTTTCACGAACCATCAGATATCATAAAATATGTATTCCCGTTATTCTGGTAATACACGATCAATATTGATTTCAGCGTACACGTAATAAATCCAATTATTTTCTATTTAAACCAGTCTAATTCAATGATCTGAATCAACATAATAGACGTTATAGTATAAGTATAATGTTTGAAATTTTAATAGCATAAAAACTTTAGATGCGCTTTTTAACGTAACGTAAAATTACTTTACGATAAATGGTTTTATAATATCTAGCTCTTGTATTATTATTTTTTTTTGTTTTTTTTTGCTCGTCTTCATGACGACACTCACAGTAATTGAGATATACCTAATAAGATAAATTTCGTAAAATATAATTTATTTAAAAAAAAATACTCTTTATAACAGATGTGCAGCTGAGCACATGTCGTCCATCAGATCTGACGTGTCCAGTATGCTAGAGAGGTTATTGGACAAGTTGACAGCGTTAGAGCAGTATGAAGAGTCACTGGTGGAGGTGCCCCAAGTGTCGTCTGCTGACCAGCTGCCATTGGTGAGTATTTCTTAATAAAGAAAACTTATTTTATTTTAATTAACTTATTTTAGCTTTTTTATTTTATTTACACTTCCATACTCTGTATAGCTAGAGGTAGAGCGCTTTGACGGTTTCCAAGAGGAGTGTTCGTGTGCAGACAAGTTAAAATTTTTTGTATGTTTCTAAATATTTTTCTTACCAAAGTAAAACTTAGTACACATATATGAGAATCACATATAAGAGAAATCAAGTGTTTAAACATTAATTCATCTATGTTCATTAAATTTTAGATATTGCCTGTTGAGTGTCAGAACTTTATTATGCCAATGTTCAATAGAAAATGGAAATCAGATTGTGCTATAGGTTAGCCATGAGTTATGTTAATATATAGTTATATTACTTAGTTATCTGTAGTAATTATATACATTTGATTTTACTAAGTATAAAGTAACAATCCTTATGTTGTTATCCCAAATGCCAAAATAAAAATATATAATATATTTTTAACATTTTTAAAGTTATTCACACAAAATATTTTTTAATTTATAGAAGGTTTTGAAAATTTGTACAAGAGTGTTTTCATCCTGCTATCACTAAGCCATCTTTTTCGTCTCAGTTCTCATTAAGCTACGTCGAAATTCTTATACGCTTGTTACAACTTCAAAAAAAAAAATATTATTATATAATACACGCTGTTCCCCCACATAGCAGGGTAGGCAGAGGGAACCTAGTGTTAAGTGGAGGCATGGCTTGTTGAGTGGCGGAACTCAGCGCCGCGCTTTGCCTCGACACCAGAGCAAAGAAATGACAATATAAATGTAAATAAATATTTCACTACCTCGAGTGGGGATCGAATCCACAACCAGTCGACTTTACAGTCACACTTTGTGCCCCTGAGCCACGACTGACGACACACGACACGATATTTGTTATATATTTGCCGTAGTGTTTGGCGCTCCGTTCTCTCTGACTACCCCGCAAGGATACAGCGTGAAGCTAAGTTAAATATTTTATTATTATATATTGTTATTACGCACAGGGGGACATACTAACGCTAAACTTAACACCAGTTGAGTTAGCGAACCAACTGACCATAGTGGAGCTGCACAGGCTTGCCTTCGTCGGGCCAGAGGAGTTTGTGCAAACATTTGCACCGTCCCAACCAGGACAGTCGACGTCGGGGAAAAACATTAGTCTACATCATGTCGAGACTAAGAGCACTAAGAACTTGGAGGCATATGCTGATTGGTTCAATAGACTGAGTTATTTGGTTGCTTCTGACATCTTGAAGGTATTTATGTTTAATATTATATGAATATTCGTTTTATTTTTAGCTTCTCGCTGTATCCTGCATATAGAGCAGGGTAGGCAGAGTGAACCTGGGAAACTAGTATTGAGACACTTCGTTCCCATTAGGACAATTCCATTCTCCACTTACCCTGAATTCAGAAGGTATTGGCTATTGAATGGCCGAACTTAACGTCGTGCTTTGCCTCGTTATCAGAGCGATGAATACTTGTATTGTATCATTATTGAATGTTGTAGATTTGGAGTGATGATTGTGTATTGGATAGTTTAACTATTGTATTGATATTTTGTATTTTAATTCTGTATGGGAATTTAAAACCTTAAGACCCTACTTTTCTGCCAATTTCGAAACATAGCCAGATGAATGCCGAAAATATTATAATTTAATAATATTTTATTTCAATGTATCTGAAATATTGTTTTAATAATATTTTAAACATATCAAGGCTGTGAAGAGCAAATACCGAGCGCGAATAATGGAGCAATGGGTGATGACGGCGCGGGAGTGCTTCAATCTTGGCAATTTCAATTCTTTGATGGCCATTATAAGCGCTCTAAACATGTCGCCGATAACACGTCTCAAAAAAACGGTGAGCTTATTGAAATTAAAGCAAATAAAACAACATATCTAAAAAGTAAGAATTTAAAAATTAAGTTGTTTTTTTAAGGCTTTAAACAGAAATAATTGTATTGTATAGTAATGTAGTAATTTTTAATACATATGTAGATGACGTTTTGTTCCAGTGGAGTCGCACTAATGCAGTGTGCGGTCAGCAGTTGAGGCAGTTGGAGCTTTGTGTAGAACCTGGTGGGAACCACGCTAGGTAATAATATATTGAACAATTGAATCATATAGAAACTAATAAAGCAATCTTCATCCAGAATTAAGATAAATATATGTACATTAAATAAAACGTATCTCCATAGTAATTCGTGTTATTTTTGATACTTCATCACATGTAGTATTAGAAAATAAAATAACCACTAAATGCAAAAATGTCGTAACAATTGTTGCGTATTGTTGTTTTCTTGAAAAAAAAAAGAAGAAAATCTTGCTGTACTAAAGATTTAAATAACCTCTTATAACAGAATTATTGGAATATTGTATAGTGCATTATATTTATTTTTTGTGTTAATGTTAAGTAAAGTGGAATCAGGCAGAAAATGTTGTGTTACGACACTCCATTTTCAATGCCCTAAGTGGAAAAAAATCACCAGTATAAAAACAAACATTCAGAAATATTTTTGATTCCGAAATTTTATATTTCAGCTTTGATAATTTATTTAATTTATAATGTATTATATATAGATACCGCGCCGCGCTGGCAGCGGCGCCTACGGAGACGGCGGTCCCCTTGCTCTCTGTCACATGTAGGGATCTTCACTTTGCGAATCAAGGATCGCCCACTAAGTAAGTAAAATTGTCTATATTGTTAACGTGTAAGTGTTCTACACTAATGATAGAAAATTAGTTTTAAATTGTTTTTATAACTCGGTAGCGTGATTCCAGCCCGAACTTCTTGAACCGTCGAAACGCTGGGACCATTAAACTCTACGGCTAGATAAGGAATTTGATTGTAGCATATGTCCTTATCAACTTAAAAGTAAATTGTGATCGAAATTTTCTATATTTTAATCTTTAATTATATTTATAAATTTAAGTTAGCCGATATAATTACTATAAGGAAAAAAGGAAATTTCTTTAAATATAAACAGAAAAGATATATATATTTTTAAATAAAATTAAAACAAAATAAATAATTTGTTGTGACACACAGCTAAAAATAAAAAGAGGACACTAAACTGGGCACTAAATTATTTCTATGTAAATATTGAGGTAATTTAATTTTTTTATTGCGTTACAACTACTTAAGGAGAAATATAAGGACTGACTACACATTGTTATTTGGTTAGCGCACTTGACTGGTAAATATACGTAATTACATACATACCTGTGATTGGTGGAACTGTACTAGACTATTAATATTTTGGCTTATCTATTTAATTTAAAAAAAAATTTTATACGTTTTCTAAATAAGTATTTAAATAAATAATTGTTACCTAGATTAATAAGAAGAATAATTATGAATAAGTTTTTATAAATGGTTCTTTGTGTGTCAAAGTTGCCTAGTTGATGAAGGTAACTTTGACGGACTACAAAATTCTGATTTTCTTCTATGCTGATGTATTTTAAAAAGTTTTAGTGAAAGTTTATGGTTGAAAGTATTATAGTATAAGTAAAACAAACACACTCTTGCAATGTGCTTTAAATTTTAACATACAGTGTAAAATGTCACTCGTATCTGTCAAAATTACTGTTGTAATGTTACTTGACTGTAATGAATTTAATTACATATTTCAGATTACCAGGCAACCGGGTGAACTTCGAAAAATGTTCTCTACTGGGTCGTCACGTGAGCGCTCAGCTGGCGTCGAGGCGGCTGCTTGGCGAGGGCCCCTGTCCCCCCATCGCGCCGCCCGCGTCCCCCGCCCCGCCGGCCCCTGGCGCCCCCTCCACCGCCCCTGCCGCGCCTCACCTACACCTACCAGCGTGGCGATTCCTGTGCGACCGCCCGACGCTTACTGAACAAGGTTTGTTTCCATATACAGGCAGAATATTTTTCCTATATGTAAAGATATTTTTTATATCGTGTCCTTTCTGTAAAAGATTGATGGATTGGATTGTATTGTCATCAGATTCAAACACTTGGGTAAATTGAGCAAGTCAAAATATATTTGCAAGATTTTCAAACATTGATTGATATGATATATATAAACATGGAAGAGATATAAATTAAACTAGTAAAAAAATCAATATATTTTTATATTAAAAATAACACTATTTTATAAACACTATACAATTGTAAATTAATATTAAAATATTGAGTAAAAAAAATATTGTTAGCATGTTGTAGCTAGTTTAGGTAAAAGAATATGAAGATACTAATGAGTAAAGAGTCGGCAAGAAGTTCAAGTTAGGCTGTTCTTTTGATTTATTATAACTAAACAGCATTTACTTAATTATTTTTCCCGTGTTAAGGAAGACAAGGAAGTCAGAGATAAGCTAGAACTTTCTGTTTTTGTAGCACAACCGTGTCTACAACTGTGTCTCGTGTTACAAACATTGAAAAAGGTTTACCAAGCTTTTCCTCCCTGCAAACTATATAATATACATTGATTAAAAATATGACTTTTGATTTTATTTTAGGATTAGAACTGGCATCTTTTGAACGAGAGCCGCCAGTAGATCACCTCGAGAAGGAGAGGCTAAAACGCCTTCGAGGAGCCACTTAAGGGACCTGTTCTTAAGCAAAGTGTACTTTATTTTTTTGTCGAAATCCCATGTATATTGTTGGATTTATGAACACTATTTATTGAGACTTCCAATACTTTTTTTGCGATTTTAAATGTTTATGTATAGTTTCTTTGAAACAAGGTATGTATATACTCCAGAAACTTTTCTATCGAGATCATTTAAAAAGTGCATTAATAAGTTTAATTACTAATTCCACAAATTTCTTATTTATATTTTATTTTTTTAAAAAAGTTAATAAATCAAGATCATATTTTTTAATTTAAATGTCATTTTATATTAACTGATTTTAATAATTTCAAACCGCTTAAGGCACTTTTTGTGTGGTGATGATATTCTAAATATTGTAACTAGTCGCTTTCTGAAGTTTATACAATTTACAAATTAATTTGTAAGTTTTCCATAAGGAACAATCATTTGATAGTTATCATAATACTGCGACAAACTTTGTGCTGTTTCAATTTGATAAATTTTGCCTAATGAATAGACTAAACGGTGAAAATCTCATTATTTAAAATGAAAAGGATAAAATCCTAAGATAGTAATTTTAAAACTAATATAGTATAACTGTTATATTTGTTAAATAACTATATCTAAATACTCATTTTATATTTTACACACGAGAAGCATCTAAAACGAGTACAAAAAATTAAGAACTACATGTTCAGGAAGTTAAAAATGTTAAAATGGATGTATATCAATTATATTATTATCTCATATAGTAAATATTATCTTACTGTAATAACGACTGCCCAAGTTAAGGCGGTTGTTAAATCTCTTATGGAAGGTATTCACCATGAGAAAATTTTCAAAATAATAATTATTCCACATAAATGGATATATTTTTCAAACTTGACGTACATACTATTCAATTCATGTCATAAATTATTTAGAGTATTTTATATTTCATTATGATTATATTAACGCGTAGCATTCATTAAATATAGTACAGTTTTAAAATTTTAATCAAAGTTTATAGAAAATATGGCGAGTTTGTAGATTTCTCTTTCAGGGTATATTGGGAGTATATTATTTTGTCACTGTTTATAAAAGATATGAAAACTTATTCTCCATTTATATATTATAATGTTCAAAGTGAAACTATTTATAAAGATAATCCTTTACAACTGTCCGGTTAACAGTCGTGAGAGGTGTCTGTAAACGTGAGTACATGCTGTATCAGAAATCTTATAAAACATAACCAATATTTATATGTTAATATTAGTTTTATTTTTATATTATTCAATAAACATTTGAACTTTACTTCTCTATTTCACAGTATGCGCTCACTCTTGATATGAAATACACATACTATATTATAGTAAATTATATAAATTTATTACATTATTAAAATATGAAGTTAATTCCGAAATTGAAAATACAAGTATATATCATTATATGTCCATTATTGTAGTAGTCTGTCTAATATTGGTATGTTCATTAAAGCATGATATAGATTTGGACGGTTACTAATTGATAAAGTTACATAAAGCAATAATATAAAGGGATATCATTCTATTAATCTTATCTAATTAAAGTGTATAGGGAAGTTTTAGATATTTATATCTATTATATCTAGTGAATATTTTTTAGAATTTGTAATCGTCCATCTCTCTAGTATTTAATCTAATATGAATATTCAGAGGCCATCTCGAAAACCCAAGTTCCTCTGCTCATCAGTATTTTAAGAGTCTCAAAATGATTTAACACTAATTGTACTTACTTTATGTTGATCTCAATAAGGTTTATGCGTCGCACACACACACGCACACTGGTTGTGTGCGATTGTGGCGCGTGTTGTGATTATTTTATAGTTTTGGGGAGTTTCTGCATGTGTTTTACATCTGTGTCGTGTTTTGTAAGTGGCCACTATATGAGTATCTATTGATACAATTTATTTCCGCCTATTTGGAGGCATTGTGTGTTGTGCCGGAACACAACTCCGCATGTTGTCTACAAATTTGTGAGATATATACATATTTTATTTTATTTTATTGTGTAATTCGTAGTCTCTTCAATTTAGTTTTGTGAATTGTGCCAACACTCCATTGCGCCTCTTTTGGTAAATGAAAAGTATTAGAAATATAGTATTAATTTATTATTTGTGACAAAGTTTTATGTCACGAAAACTACATTAACTGTATTGATTTTGAATACGAATATAAAAAAAATGTTAAACTAATTGTACAATATAAATATTTTATACATCAATTATCTACCAAACGAACCATAAAAGTCAGTTGCGTTGCATATTTAATTCTTGTGTAAAGATGCGATTCTATTTTAAAATTTGTCCCGCATATAGCAGGGTAAGCTCAAGGAACCTAGTGGAGGGACACTCCAACTTGATTCCAATCTTCGAGACATTGCGTGTTGAGTAGCGGAACTCAATGTAGCGTTTTGTCTCCTTACCAGAGCAAGGAAATGAATATAATTCATTGGGAAAAGTCGGAAGCGACTCCACAATCGTCACGTTCATAGTCAAACGTTGCGCCGTAGCGCGACGAGGAGCTCAACCAGTCTTTATTTATATCATTTTGATATAACAAAATATTTTCGATAATAATCTATTTCTTTTAAATTCGTTTTATAAAAACGTTAACACATGACCGTTTTCGTTTTCTCAGTAATTTTGTGATTGTTTTTTTTTTATTTTTAATTATTTTTAGTAATTAAGTAAAATGAGGAAACATGATTGCCATTTTAGAAATATTAGAGTATTTTAGCAGTGTAGTTAATTTTAAGTTACTCTCTAATTTGATATTTTTATTTGTTTCACTCGAACTTATATTGACAGTAAAAAGTTAGCCTGGATGCCCACCAAGTTGTACAGGTACTTACTGTTTAACTAGATTAGTATATTAATTTATTATTTATATTTATTTTAGCTTAGAAAAACAAATAACCACCCAGTCACCCCTTTCTTAATCTGCATTAATGATCTGGCTTTAAAGGTACATTATTTGTTAGAAATACTGTATTTGTTAGAATGAGTAAAATTTATTTTATTTGTATCAGGTAAATTTTACATAGCACAAATTTGACTTAAAATACATATTTAATTTTTATATATCATTTACGTATAATTCTAAAGTATATCCGGTTCCGTTCAATTTAAGCTGCCACTTTTGTCTCTAGATCCATAGTAAGTAGTACTTTTCCAGGAACTTATTGTGACTGAGTAATTTCCATAATTGTTAATATCAATGAAAGGAGAAGAGTAGTACTCATTAAAACAATAAGAAAATACTTTTTGTTTACTAACTGCTATTTAAAAAACTTAAGTTAATTTAATTTTAATAATCCAATCTATACATTCCGTGATTAGACTGATTTTTTTTAATGTTGCTTAGTGTGTTAAAAGTTATTCACTGAACGCGTTATTCTGTTTTATATAGCTGTATGTTTGTTTGATTTAGATGCCTTAAGATTTTTTTCCATAGAATTCAAATACTGCCACTTGATGAATATAATATTGATGAGTTTATTTTAGCGTATATTAAGTGAATATATAGTGAACTGAATCTCTGTATTTTGGACGATTGTAGGATGCGTGATTTTAACTCTTTTTTTGGTAAAACTTTTTTACATGATCTGATTATTATATCTTGTGTGTGCGCACATTTACATTGGTGTCATTGCTTACCAGTATTGTTATGCTTTAAATGACGTATTTTTATAAATAAATATTAAGATATATTAAATGTAACTAAAATATATCTGTATTCTCCATTTTCTATAGTATAAATGTACTGTACTAAAACGAAGAATACTGATATAATGTGAAAAATAGCCACTTAATATCAGTTTCACATTAGCCCAAAGTACTTTATGAAGAAACAAGCAAACGATTATATGTAGATAGGTTTTATTAGATAAGTACATACATAAGAATATATTACAATATTCCAATCTATTGACTTGGCGAGTAGAGCTTAACGTTAGTATATAAACATGATCTACATTGTATCGAGTCATCTCACACGTTGTAGCATTAAACTGTGCTCCCAGATAGTATTGATAGTTGTATGTTTACTGTTATTAAATAAATTAAAGCTTCCATATAGTAAAAAAAATATATTTTACCTTTAAACTTCTTATAGATAGTTTACGTGAGATTTATTGTTGAGCAAATGTCTTATAGAATTCAAAAAAAAAATAGATATAATATAAGAGGGTTGGACGTGTATTGTGGCGATATTGAGAGCACAATGGTTTATTGTTACATTGTGTCAGATGACGATGTAACACTATATTTACCTACAGATCACGATCTGCTAATAGAATATTTAAATGAGAAGCGCGTTATGTCTAAATTGTTTATAGTATTAATAGATCGAATAAAATATAGGGGCACGTATCGCGTTCACAGTGTATGCGCGCTGTACGATCTTTTCATATACAATGTTTACTTTTCAGAATTCATTTTGTAGATATTAGTGAAGGTCACTTGCAAAATAATCAAATCAATGTGTTCTGTTGGAATCTGTTCGTGTTCATAGGTGATAATAAATATACTTCTCTTATTTACACATATGCAACATTCCTTTCACCTCTTTGATATTTATTATTTAGTAGAAAAATATTGAACGATGAAAATTATTATTATACATAAAGTAAGTTGAATATGAAGTTCATCTTCGTAATTTTTTTTAATCTTATATGCAGTAATTGCATAATTGTAACATTTTGTCTAAAATTTTATTCTCTTTACATTTTTTTTCTTTTATCTCTACGATGTATTGATTAGTTACGATATATCTGTGTTTTTTGTATAGACATACATATATTTATTATGTAATTTAAAAAAATATATCAAAGAAAGACTCATTTTACGCGTTCCTTAAATGTATTGTATTACACAAATAAAATGTTAATTAGAGAGCCACTATTTAATTAGAAAGTTAAGAGATTTTGCGAAAGAGGAATCTTAATGATAAAAAGGCACTCAAAATTATCTTTTGTGTCACTATTCTCATGTCGATGTGATGATTACATATTTGAACAATATATAAATGTACTTAAATTATATCAATAAATTGTATTAATTCTAAATTGTTTTATTTTTCTATGATATTTATTTGTCATTAGTTTAGTAGTTGGTTTTTGCTCTTTGGCAAATAATATCGAGTAAGCATCATTTTACTGCGCTCGTGAACTAAATTTTTTTGTGGATGTTTTTCAGAATACAGCATTATACAGTGTTTTTATCTTCGCCACTTTCAAAGAAAGTACAGTTTTACTACTACTACTCTATAAAAGCCTAATACAATTAAAAAGAAAGATTTTCCCAAAAGTGAAAAGTATTTTTTTTTAAACAAAATAAATAATGAAATTATCGTTGTAAAATAAAACGCCATTTGTTAAGAACGTAGGTAGGTTAGTACCTGTAGGTACCAACCTACCAAAGCGACGACATCACACGTGTCTCTTAAATCGAATGGGAAGTTTAACGTTGTTTAGGTTTATTTTAGAAAATAGGTAATTGCGTAAAATAGAACGAGAGATATCTTTTTCTCGTTCTGGTATGTTTTTTGAGAATGAAAAGTAGTTTAATAGTATTTTTGTAGTAGCAGATGTTTACGTTATTGATATCTATTTATTCGTAACTGCGTCACACGTAATACAGAAGGATAAAAATCATAAAATGAAAATAATAATCCTACGTCTAAACTGTTCAGGAATCTTAATTTTTTTTGGGTATGGCTTTGAAATACTTTACCCTATATGGTGCCCTCGTAAAAGGTCGCTTCCACTCTGTATATAATATGTGAAAATAATGTAAAAAACGTAAGAATATAAATTTTAATAAGAACAAGATAAACTACGTTTTGTATAATTAGTCAATTTTTATTAACTAGGTACTAGTGGTCCATTTGTTATGTATGAATGCATGGTACATTTATAATGGTCGATATAATGAAGTATGAATTATTATTTAAAGAAATATCGAGAAGCTAAAAAATAATATAGTTTTTGTACTTTTATACAAAAGCATGTTTAAAAAATATAAGCAATTTCTATAATTATTTGACTGATCAAAAATATTATATTTACATAATATGTTATTCATCTCATTATAGGATAACAAACTGATAGATGATAGAGGAGGTTATTTCCAACTACGTTTATCTCATAGTATACTTACTCTAAAACTTTACTGTTTCCGAGATATTTGTTACGTTTGAAAAAATATAAACAAAAAATAAAATGCTCGTAAATGCAAATAAAAGATTCTGCATTAAAAATAAGAGATAGAAAATAATCAGTAATCGAGATTATAAGCAAGTCTAAAGGAATAGGAATAATATAATAGGAATTTGAGGCCAGTCCTGGCGCAGCGGCACAAAGTGTGACTGTAAAAGCGACTGGTTGTGGGTTCGATCCCCACTCGAGTAGATGAAATATTTACTTAAATTTATATTTCTATTTTTTCGCTCTGGTGTCGAGGCAAAAGCGCGGCGTTGAGTTCTGCCACTCAACACACAATGCCTCCAGAATTTAGCAGAAATTGGGGAACGGAGTGTCTTAACACTAGGTTCCCTGTGCCTACCCTGCTGTGTGCAGGATACAGCGTGAAGTTGATTTTTTTTCTATAGGAATATCAGATATAATTACACATACTTTTACTACATAGTGCAGGGAAATCGCGTTATCATATATCTTTAAAAAATGCAAATAGAATAACATTTATTTGGTATTTATGAAAGTAAGGATATTGTTTAAATAAAATAACAAATTTTAAGATAAAAAATTTTGAGATAAAATATTTTCGATAATTGAAAATTATACCTTATGATAAACACAGCAATTGACAATTTGCTTACGATTTCTAAATGAAAACTCCAACATTCAGGCGGCTTCACGTGACATAATTAATTAAGGTATCTATTATATAAAAGAATACACAATTACATTATTTTATTGCGCACTTTTTTAGATATTTAGATATTTTTTTAATGGCCAATATCTCGGAAATGGTAAAAATTGTCGGTAATAACCTCTAGCACCTACACCGAAGTTTATCTATCTACCAATTATTCTACATATTATTATTTTTTATTTAATTCAGTTTTTCATTTTTTTTATTAACTCGAAAGTCTTAGATATTTTTTGACAAGATTATAAATACAAATAACTCAAGTTTGAATAATACCTATATATGTATTTACTTAAACAACGTTAATACAAATTACGACTGAATGTATTGCTTAAAGCTCTAAATGTTTTACAATTACTAAATTAGTTAGAACTTATCTACTTTAAATACTATATATATCGCACTGTAGTAATTAAACAAATTAATAATTAATATATATCCAGAGATTTAACAACGAATTGGCGTGCCATCTGGGTTAGTTGGCATTTTAGGCTTGCAAACCTTTTTCCTTCCCTCTGCACCACTCACCATAGTGCACGTAAAAGTAAAATATCCACAGGAAGACGATTTAGTGTAATATGTATGCGAGTATTGCTTGCGAATGTTGTTGTCACTATCGAGCGCGCGAGTTACTGATTTAGAAACTGATACGTATTTATTGTCATCCTCCTTCGGACTTTGTAGAGATCGAAGATTTTTTGCCTTTACATACCTTCCATAAGACGAAGGTTGAGTGTATCGCACTTTGCCTGTTCCTGGTGTTAAAGTAACCGTTTGTGCCTGTGATGGGGACTCTTTGGAACCTATTACATATGTATTATCTTTAGATGCTACAGACTTAACACTCCCAGTAAAGCCTATGGGTATAGTGTATCCACCGGTCCCGGGGACGCGCTCCCCTGGTTGATATACTTTACTTTCGTCAGGCTTTCCCGAATCTTTTTGAATTATTTCAGCATTATGATTTTTTAGTGATCCCAATACAATATGCTGAGTATTACCACCAGTAGTTTGTTGTAGATCAATTCCTTTTCTATCTGGACTCTGAATATATTGATGAGTCGGCGGGTCTTTTGTATACTCATCGTAATTAGAGTATTCAGTTTGCTCCACATCATTTGCCTCGTTGCCGTTGCCGTCACCATCATAGCCGACATCAGTATCGTACTCGGGCTGTGTATCGTCTCTGTCAGTAGTAAATTCATACTCTGGAATTGTTGGAAAATTTGTTTGAAATGATCTTCTGTTACTTGATAGTGTAGGACTGTTTAAGGCGGTTTTGTTGGAAGGTTCTGACTGATGATGATCTAAGTGTGTGTGTCCGGTATACCTGCTTTCAGAATTCTTCATTGACTCATATAAATTATTTTCTGTTCCAGTTGATTGTCCGCTCTCTTTATTATTAGATATGTCAGGTGCTGATGATTGAGAAATTGCTGGTGGAGAGGGCATGTCTGTTACAGAAGATGCCTCAGTATTTTTGTTATCCGGTACCTCAGTGACATCCATGCTTATCTTATCAACGTCTATATTTTTCTCTTTTTCATCAAAAACATTTATTTTTTCAAATGAGAGTCTATTAGGAAATACGGCATCTTTATCCAAACTGGCTCCAGATTGTGCTGCTCCATTGTAAGTGATACCATATTTAAAGGTTCCATGAAGCTGTGATTGTGATTGACCAGTGCGACCACTTGATTGAGCAGATGCCATTCCACCTCCCATAAACGGAATTTTTTGAAGATCATGAGTAGTTTTCTCTGCATCTTTGTAAGGTGTGAATCCTATTTGAGCTTGAGATGACGTACTTCCGGGCCCTCTTGCTTGTGCATCTGCCATACCACCTTTGACACTACCTTGAACTTGAGAGTTTGATGAATGCATTACACCATTACTTTGAGACTGAGTTTGAACTGAACCTGTCTCCGAGCCCAATTGGACGTTGGCTTGTGATTTATTATTCCTACCACTTCCCGAAGCCGAACTGGATGCACCTTTTTTCCCACCACTTACTTCACTTAGAGCTTCTTTATTTTCACCAGTAATCTGGGCTTGGGCTTGGAATGATCCACCACCAGTATACGTGCCTTGTACGTTGGTTTGAGCTCGACCTCTATCATTACCTCCTTTAGATGAAGCGCTTGCTGTAGTACCATTTATATTTTGAGCTACACTAGCTTCAGCTGCTGAGTCATCTCCCTCAGCGTTTATTGAGTTGGGGTCAACATAATTTTGGGGAACACCTAAATTAGATAATATTTTTTTATTCTATAATACATAAATATATACATTGAGAATTAATTTTAATATTTATAAAACAATATCTAAATAAAAAAAAAATTTTTTTTCTAACTATTATAAAAATAAAAAATATTGTAGATTAAATTCGTAAAAAAAACGTAGATATACGTATACGAATATTTTTCATATATGTATAAGTACTAATTTATACTAACCATTATAGTCACCGGCTGACTGTCCGCTTGGACCCTGTAAAATTAACTATATTACAATATGCCAATGTAATTAAGAAGCTAAATTATTATTTAAAATTGAAAATACTTACTCCATTGTTATTGTATCCGTAAGGTAGGCCATCTCTACTGGGAGTGAATTTTCCTCCGGGCATAAAACCTTCTTTAGCAGCATCAGGCCCAAGTTGTCCTCCTCCTTGCTGGTTTCCAATATTTAATCCAAAAGGCCCACCAGGTCCTGCCGAGCCGTCTGAATCACCTGGCCCATATTGATTTGTCCTCACACCACTCGGTACAAATTGACCATTGATTCCACCAGGGCCGGCAGAACTACCAGGACTATTTAAGCCATATTGTTGGTCTGGTCGACTTGGTCTTGCTGAGTCACCTGATGTTCCTGGAATATATTGACCTACATTTCCAATAGCTCCTCCAGGTCCACTGGGACGATATTGTCCTCCGGGTAAGGCTCCACCGTATGAACTGCTCGGACCATATTGTCCAGTATTTTCAATAGGTCTTACTGCTTCACCTGGGCCATATACGCCACCTAAGTTACCAGGACTTACTTGGCCGTATTGGTTATTGGATCCACTAGGACCACTTGGCCCGAATTTCCCTTCCCCTCCGGGACTCTTAAAACCATCTAACACGTTCTGTCCAATAGTTCCAAAGGGTATACTTTGACCGTGTTGACCGCCAGGCCTTAATGATCCTCCTAAATTTCCTGGATCATATTGTCCTACGCTTCCGCCTGGTCTATTTTCTCCACTTGGTCCTGATGTAGAAATTGGTCCACTTGGCCTATATTCTCCTCCGTTTCCAGTTGGTACTCCAACACTATTTGGTCTATATTGCCCACCAGGCAGTACTGAACCACCTGGGTTGTACTGACCTATGTTTCCAATAGGTCCTCCTACACCACCTGGCTCATAGTGCCCTCTTGACTCTAAAGAATCTATTGGACTACTTGATCCGTAATGTCCAGCAGGCCTTCCACCAAGATTACCTGTTCCATAATCGCCTATATTTCCCCCAAGCCCTTTATTTTCACTCGGTCTGTATACATTACCATTTCCTGGAAGCACACCTGATATGCCCGGTCCATGTTGGGTTCCAACACCGTTTGGTCTAACTCCACCATTATGGCCGTTTAAATCATATTGCCCTCCAGGTCCAATGGCACCTGGTCCATATTTTCCAGAGGTTGTAGAACTTGGGCTAAATTCTGGTGCTGTTCCTGTAGGAACATTTACCCCATATTGACCTCCAGGACTTGCGCCACTACCAGAAATACTTTGACCATAAGGAAACCCAGTATCAGCCGGGGAATTGACTCCATTATTAGAAGTACCTCTTACGTTATTTGGTCCATATGGCCCTGCTGATAGTCCGTTACTACCTGGAATATTTGTTCCATATTGAAATCCAGTTCCAATAGGTGTACCTGCATTTCCTTGTCCATATTGTCCGCCAGGCATTGGAGAACCAATTGAACTACCTGTACCTAATGGAGTATATTGTCCATTAGGTGTTACTGATCCACTCGGGGCATTGGAATTGTATGGTCGATCAGGTGAATGTAATGTGCCTCTTGAATCAAATTGACTGCCAGGTGGATACGATCCTCCACCAGTAGTTGGTCCATATGGATGTACATCACTTCCATACTGACCTCCAGGCGAAGAAAGACTCCCTTGTGGTACGGTCGTTCCAAAATTACTTTTAGGTTCGTATTGAAGCCCTGTGTTGGTTGGACTGTATTGTCCATAATTACCATAATTATCTGGTATATAATGATTTCCCCCATATTGCCCAGTAGGTCTGCTCGATTGATGACTCAATGTAGCCCCTGGTCCCAAATTATTTGCATCTCCAGGTTTATAATTAGGATAAACATTCCCATTTTGAGCAGGATTTGGGACTACACAACAATACACACTACTACCTCCAGGTCCGGGATACGGACCTAATGCTGTTGAAAACTGTGGTACTCCTGATTGTGAATAGGGTACTCCTGATTGTGGATGTGGCATTCCTGATTGTGGATATGGTTCTCTTTGATTTAAGTTCGATGAATTTGGTTTACCCAACTCATTTACTGATCCATAAGGCCTTGTTCCAACATTTGGATTGGAAATCTGTGATCCTGGTGCATATCCAAAACCAATATGAGAAGTAGTCGGCTTACCTGTATTTATTAAATCTCTTGGCATTCCGTTTCCGAAAGGTTCAACTCCACCTTGATTTAAGTCACTTCCCGGTCCAGATAGCATATTTCCTGGTATTTGAGCATTGTATTTATTCGTCCCATAGCCGGGTAAATAGTTATTACTTCCACCTTGGGGTCCATATAAACCTAAATCTGAACCACCAAGTTTAGAGGGCCCCGGTTTGCCATCACTTACACTTCCTAACCTTGTATTTGGATTACGATAACCTTCAGGTCCTATGTTACTATTTGGTGAATATCGTTTGTCATTACTATCAGCACCGGGTATAAATCCTGCAGTATATCCGTTTGACCCTAAATTTCTATTGTCCGTTGTATCTGAAGGACCGTAATTATCTCTATCTATGCCTGTTTGAGATGCAATTGGTCGATAGTCATTGGTACCAGGAAAATTGTTAGGATCGTATCCACGATGAGTATTGCCAATTGGCCTGTCACCGCCACTTGATTCTGGCTGTCGCGCTCCCATATTCTGCGGTACAAATATGTCATTTTCATTTCCTTTCGACATTGGGCGAGTGCTTCCTAATGTTGGTATATAAGACGATGCACCGTAGTGATCCGGACCGTTTTGATTAAAACCCCTATTGGGTGATTGAACTAGTCCATTTTGTCCTGGCCAAACAGAATCTCCTGGTTTTAATGACGTAGGGCGCTTAAGATTTTCAATTTCATGGTTTATTCTGTCACCACAGTCGTCACAGTTAGGATCGTATATAGATTGACTTTGCGCTTGACCCATGCCGCTGTTTCCACCTTTAAAAAATAAAATATTATAAAGGAAATACATATAAATTATAAATTTGAAAGTAACTCTGTCTGTCTGTCTGTCTATGACGCAATCACGACCAAATTGGTGATCCGATTGTTATAAAAATTTATATAGAGATATTTAAGAGTCTTCTGATGAACATAAGCTATTTTTTTCTCATATTCTCGATATATAGTAATATATTAAAATACCTATTTCATATGCAATTTATTGTTTGACATATTAAAAACAACCGTCGCTAAGCAAAGCAAAAGCTAAGGAAGTCGACAAACAATTCGGTGTTTTAAGAAAAGGTCTTTCAAAATGTGTTTCCTAAACGCTTACATTGATACGCTGACTCAACCTTATGAGATACATAAAAACAATATTCTACAATAACTTTTCCTTTAAAAAATCTAGAAAAATCGTCCGCGATGTTTATATCTGAAAGTTGAGCCACATTAACATTTTTAATATATTTCATTTAAATTTATCTTATTATTATTATTATTGTATTTTCTGTAATTTGGTATTCATCATTATTTATTATATATAAAACTAGCGACCTGCTCGCGGCTTCGCCCGCTTATACCACAGAATTATTTACTTAACACACTGAATTATGTTCGTGTTTTGATATACCTATTATGTATATTTGCAGCGCAATGAAGATTTTTTATGAGAAATTTATTAAAACTTTATGTCGCGTTTTTGTACCTCCCATAAGAATCTTCAATTGAATGTTTGAAATAAAAACACAACTTATCGATACTTACAATAAAATCCTAACTCATCGGTGTCTGTACATAGAAGATATTACAATTAAAAATATAATAAAACTTGGTCAGTTGGTCTGTTTGTCTGTGTGTTTCTTCACGATAATCTCAGAAACTGCTTAACCGATTTAAATACTTTTTTCTGTTTGTATTTTGGCAAACTGCCCTTAAATATTGAGTATTAGTTTTATTTCATTATCAGCTTCACGCTGTATCCCGCACAGAGCAGGTTAGGCAGAGGGAACGTAGTGTTAAGACACTCCGTTCCCCACTTTCTGCCGAATTCTGGAGGCATTGCGTGTTGAGTGGCAGAACTCAACGCCGTGCTTAACCTCGACACCAGAGCGACGAAATGGAAATATAAATTTAAGTAAATATTTCATCTCCTCGAGTGGGGATCGAACCCACAACCAGTCGGTTTT
>JAAIXJ010000155.1:633937-675514 GCA_013403705.1 Heliconius hermathena | reverse complement strand
ACAGACAGACAGACAGACAGACAGACAGACAGACAGACAGACAGACAGACAGACAGACAGACAGACAGACAAGAATTCTGTTGAGTGGTTTTTTAGGTTCTATAATCAACATATTAACCGACCTAATTTTTATTTTTTTTATATCTTTCATGTACAGAATTGACTTTTCTATCCTTTTAATATATATATATATAGAGATAATAGTCACCTTTAGCATTTCATCTCGATTGAAATTATACTTTACTGTACATCATTATAATAAATAATTTAGGAGATCACTGATATAAAATGACCTAGCCTACGGGCCGGACCCGAACGGGCATGAGACTAAAATATAGACATAGACACAATTAAAACGGAATCCAACAAAAACTTTAACGAGTTCTGCTGTGCTCAGGGTAAGGAAAATGTTTGGTTATTGACCAACCGCCTTCTTAAAAGTGGCCTTCCCCAACGTCACTTCATAAATCGGATGACACACAGTTTCCACTGTAGACATTGCTAGCTAGTACGCTTTTAAATAAATTTTATCCTGACGATACACAACAAACCATTCTGAATCCCAAACCCAACTTCGCAGATATGTAATAATTCCCCCTGATACCGAAAACGATAAATTAATAATAACCAATTTAAAGAATATGAACGCCAATAAATCTCTGGCCCTGACTACTTAACTGCTATTATATTGTCTAAAAAGTTTTTAACAGATGCTTTACTCTTTGATATTTCCCAGAATGATGGAAACTTGCTCTACTAAAATCTAACAAAAACAACTACATAGAGATTTTTGGATACCGGTTAATTACTAGAAAAAACAATAGCACAGATATTAGTATATAGAAATTAACAATTTCAATTATACTCTACAATTCGGGTATATAAAAAATCAATATCTACAATAGACGCACTTAAGACAGCAACGCTAAGCAAAATAAAGAACAAGTTTTTTTTTTCGATCTTGAGGTTATTGCTGTTAGCCCTATTGGCTTTTACCGGTGGGGAGGGAAGAGGGTACTCTGTCCCTGAAGAAAAGCCTATGGGCTGCCTGTAAGGAGTCGACGACTGCAAGGGCGCCCCCTGCGGGGCTCAAACTTCGGCTTGCGGCCATCGAGCGGGCTGGGATTTTCCCTATTCTAAGCAAGCCCAGCCGCAACATGAAGTCGCGACTGGGGGACAAAAATTAGACTAATCTAAGGGAGCTAACGGTCCCTAACCGCTGGGCCCGACCGCGCCGAGACGCGGCCGAGCCGTGGAATAAGCTGGACTTCGTCGTCGATTCCGTCGACGACGGTGTATGTGTCGTGTATGTATAGTGTGTTTCCTACCTACATACGGGGCATTCGCTATCGTAATGGCGTCATCGGGGTCTAAAAGGACGCTCCGCGGGCGTCTACGTTTAGGGTGCGCGCTCGGGGTGTAGGCACACGCCGTGACAATGAGTGGGTTCGCGTACGAGCCTGCGCGCTCAAAATAGCGCGACGCTAAGCGTTTACAGTGCTCGTTAATCGATTCCAGTTCAAAATCTTTATGTAGGTGTCGACGTTACGTACGTACCAGGGACAACCTGACGCGATACGTAAGAATTTATTCTGTACCTTTTGTAGGGGATCTAGCTTAGTGTGCGCGAACGCTACACAAGCGTACGAAAGGATGGGCCTTATACAAGTTTTGTATAATGTCAGCTTATGTCTAAGTGACATTTTACTACGCTTGTTAATAAGGTGATATAATCAGTTGAGTACGAATTTTGCTTTATTGCAGACCTTCGTAATATGTGGTTTGAAAGTGAATCTGGAGTTTAGAGTGACGTGACGATGACTCTACTTTTGGGATTAACCTCGATTCTCCATAGACAGAACCACTCACCGAGTACGTAGGCCGCTTTCTGAAGTCTCTCGGCTAGTAGGCGTGTATTACGCGACGAAGTATATATGGCCGTGTCGTCCGCGTACATAGCCAGGTGAACATGCTCGGTGCGAGGTATGGCACTGGTGTACAGCGAATATAAAATAGGGGAGAGGGTTGAACCCTGGGAACGTCTGCGCGGAGGAGGCGGGGGGAGGACATAGTGTCTCCGACTTTAAAGCGAAAGTACCTGTTAGACAGGAAGTTCCGTAGGATGTGCACGAGACAGTCTGGCAAGCCAGCGCGCCTCAACTTGAAAATCAAGTCGTTATGCCAGACCTTGTCAAAGACTTTCGCTATGTCAAGAAAGATGGCAGCAGTATTGCTGCGAAGGGAGGTCCTCACGTGGTGTCGAGCTATGTGCTCTACCACGCGGTGGACTTGGTGAAAGAACAAGTAATAGCAGTGTCCCCAGATATACAAGCGGCCTTCGATAATGCATGGTGGCCAATCCTTTTCAAAAGACGCGCTTTTTTATGCGCTGTCCAAGGCATCTGTATATTTTAATCTGTAACTATATGCAACAAAGAAAGGCGTATGTAGGCCATTACGGTGATGTCACGACAAGTAAAGAAATGACAGAGATGACAATTCTCGGTCCCCTTTTTTGGAATACCGTTTTAGACGATCTCTTTGACGTACCATTGACCATAGGGTGCCACCTACAAGCCCTTGCGGACGATATAACTGATTGATGGCCTGATTGTCCACGACAAAAATATATATAACTTAGTAATTACAGTTAATAACGTTTTAAATAAAATAGTACAGTAGGGTGAGATGGTCCTAGTAGAACAAAGTAAGTAAATAAAATTTCTAGGAATTATAATTGATCAAAATTTTAAATTCATATACCATACTAAATACATTATTCAGAAAGCACATGGGATATACAGATCCATATGCAAGTTTGTCCATCCCACATGGGGCTTATGCTCGGAAAACATTAAAATAATTTATGAACACGTAGCCTATAGTTATATACACTGTTGGAGTTTGGGGTGACCCAACCAGATACAAAACTGTTTGCGACGACCTAAAACTTATGTAGCGTATGTTCGCCATATGAATAATACGAGGTTTTCCTACTGTCTCCGTCTTAGCTGCGATCGCGCTCGCGTTACTAGTTCCACTGCACCTCAAAATTCAAGAAGTACTTAAAATAGTTTCAATCAAATATAACTTAGGTTATCTCCCTCATGATATAAAGTTGGAAAAGCCAATACCAATTTCAAATCTACTACACCCGGCCGATCGTATTAACATACATAAAGCTACAATAATTATAGAAATCAACAGTCTTGAACCCAATAACTATATAAAAAAGATCACAAATGGCAGCAAACTCAGTGACGACTCAGTGGACGCAACCTTTGTTGCATACAGTCATGATCGAAGCCATTGCATTAAGAAATATCGTCTGCATAGCAGTTGCTCAGTTTTTCAAGCAGAGTTGTATGCAATAAATAGGACCACAGAGTGCGCAATTAAGAAACAAATAAACTTAATATCCATCTTAACAGACTCTCTATCAGGACTTGAAGCCATTAGTGAAAACACAAACCCTCAAATAGTTTCAATTCATTCTAAAATTCATAACTTAAATATCGTCGACAGTACCACTTTCGTCTGGGTCTTATGGCGGGATATATGGAAATAAAGCTACAGCAAAATCCGCCGCAGCCTCTCACTCCGTAGATTATTACACCAATTTTCGAATTAGCTATGTTAAACGAATTGTTAAACAAACTATATTAACAAAAGCCAATGATGTATATATTGCTGTAAATACCGGCCAACATACAAAAATTCTGTTACCTAACACCGAAACTATACAGCTTTTAAATAGTTTTTCCCGGTAATATTTTAATTAAAATTAAAATATTATGGCGTGTCGTGGTGGTCGTGGTGGCTAGTCTATTCTATTTGATCCAATATTTAACTGGTCATGGTTTCCACTTTAAATATTTAAACATATTTATGCCCATGTAATAACATTGCAAACCAAACTCTGCAGCATTTTCTGCAGGACTGTCCTGACTGACTGCCGGTACGAAGCCCTAAGGAGTTGAGCCTAAGTGTTTAAACACTAAATTTTATGTTATATGTTCGAAACTGATATGACGTTTAACATCACTAGCTTATTAAACAATTAAATGACATCTGTTTCAAATCTTTTGTACAGCTAATTTCAAATATACCGTCTATATTTGAAATTAGCTGTACAAAAGATCATCCCATCTTAGCAATTATTATAAG
This sequence comes from Heliconius hermathena, assembly GCA_013403705.1. Taxonomy (NCBI): domain Eukaryota; kingdom Metazoa; phylum Arthropoda; class Insecta; order Lepidoptera; family Nymphalidae; genus Heliconius; species Heliconius hermathena. Next base: position 671,347 of record JAAIXJ010000155.1, on the reverse strand, counting down.
TCCACTTTAAAATAAAACAAAAAAAAAACAATAGTCATAAAAATTTACTCAGTACTAAAATCCCTAAGAATACCAAAATAATACCACTCAAATGCTAATTATAAAAACTAAAGAATTAACGGTAAAAGCCCAGCGTTGATTTCCACCACTCAACACGCAATGCCTCGAAAAATTTAGCGAAAAGTGGGGAAAGGAGTGTCTTAACACTAAATTCTTTCTACCTATCCTGTTGTATGCGGGAGACAGTGTGAAGCTGAAGTATTTTATTTCGCTTACTTACATATGTCTACTTATTATTCTTTTTCAGCTTATTTTGATTATTTAGGCTTATATTTTCTATACTATTGAAATTATTTTAAAAAATATATTTAATAAATATTCGTATAATTTAAGCGGATGTAGCCGCGGGGGTTTCTAGTAACTTTATAAAATTATAAAATTTTACATACTGACGACAGCTCTTGACGAATCTGCGGCTGAATGAGCTTCAGCTTTGCCCTCATCTTTACCGTTACCTCGATCTATTGCTAAATATTGTGATTGTGTTTGGCCTCTATATCTTCCTCGAGGTGCATAAGCTTGTCTTCTTACTCTTTTTGCAGTTTCTAACGCGTTTGTAATTTCTTGCCAATCATTTGTTTCTCCCATTTTAGTAATTATTTTGCAAAATATTCGTTTAGTTGAAGGTATATTATCTAATTCTTGAATCTGCAAGTAAAAATAGTATAACTTTTTAAAATATAGCTTATACAATTATTTGCTTTACTAATGTTACGGTAGGCAAAGGGAACCTCCTTCCTATTAAGATACTTCCGTTCCCCACTTTCCGCTGGATTTTAATCAATAGAATAAGCATTAATATATTATTTTATGATTATTTTGAACAAAGCAGATCAAGTATTCTTGATAGGGTTTCACTCTGGATTAGAATATTCATTGTCATACTTAGAAAACTATAAGGAATTTTAAGATGTTTATATCAGGTACACTTTTCTTAAGTAGACTTCATAGATACAGTGAAAATGTATTATTGTTATTAGTTTTTAGAGTTTCCTACCTTAAAATGAAAAAAAAAACGGGACTCTAATATGATCATTTCTCGTGGACCCACTGGCCTTTGGCGCGAAACGAGAACTTACAATACAAATAAAGTAAAAATCAGTTAAGTAAAAATTTATAGATATTTTATTTAAAAAATCATTATATTTTTATAGTTCATTTCATACAGAATGAGTTCGTACGTCACGCCCGCAAACTTTACTTTGATAATATTTATAAGTTGTGCGTCCCGTTGACCTACAACTAAAATTGGTACGGAACTTTCGAGGAGTGAGACCGCCTCCTACCTGACCTGTTTTTTATTTAACTTTAAAATATTATAATACGCTTATATGTTTTTATTTAGTGATATGATATGTTTCATATTTTATATTTTATAAAATATCAAATAGATTTTTGACGATGGTATAATTTGAAATTTGGTATTATAATAATTATTAATATTAAACCACATTAGTCACGTAAATATATGTATGTATTAAATATTAGGTCAGTACTCCAACATGTGACTGAGAGTTCAATCAGATTTGACACATTTTTGAGATAACCTTAAACATTAATATATTTGTATTTCGGCAATTATCATTATTTTGTTTAGGTTAGATATTATAAAATTTAAATTTATATTTTATTTATTATCAGGTCAATCATGGTGCAGAACAGTAATAGTAATAAAAGTCGCACAAGTCTGCCTCTGTAAACGTTCGATTCCCACTCGAGGAAATATATATTTTTTTAATTTTCATTTCCTCGTCCTGGTACAGAGACAAAGCGGGCGGAAAGTGGAGAACGGAAGTTTTTTACTTAATGGAAACGGAGTGTCCTAACGTTAAGTTCCATTAAGTTCGAACTTGAATAATTTTAAAGTATCATAACATGGACACAATATTTTTATATTTGTTATTGTATTTATTGTATTATTTTTTAGGGTAATGTCACCAGTAGTCGATAAATATAGAATTTAAAACAATAATTACGAGCAAAAATAATTTATTTTATTGTATTTATTGCTGATTTAAAATGAAAAAAATATATATATATTTTTCTTCTTTATATCGTTGTTAGTCTATAATTTTGTCGTAAAGCCTTTAAATGTCATTGTCATTCGTTCTAGAGCACTGGATCCCAACCAGTGGTCCGCGGACCTCTAGTCGTCCGCAGAAGCCTAAATATGGTCCGCGAACGATTTTAATTTTATGAGTGGGGATGGTGAGGCGAAGTTTTTGTTTGATTATCACAGTTAATTTTTATTATAACTACATGCATAGTGGTCCCTGTTACCAAGATTGATATCAAGAATATTTTAGATAAAAATAAAGATAGAAAAGATAATATCTTTGATAAAAATAATTGTAATCGAGATCTTTCGATTCGTGAAATGCAGTTCATAGCAAAGTTAGTTAAGAAATGGTTAAGATATCTTTAGCAATTAATAAATGAATTCGATACTATAATAGAATATTTAAAAAATATGTCTGCACTTTGTATACATTTGCGAAAATTAAGGTTTAAACTAATAGAATATGAATCCATGATTTTTATTTTTTTTGTCCGTTTTTTTATATATTTGTATCTTATGAACCACTTTTTGAATTTGAATTTTTTTTTGATGTGTAGCTGTTAGGTCTGGGCAGGATCTAGGCTATATTTGTTTTGAAAACTTCCACACCTATTGTAGAACCGTAGTGGTCTACTTAAAATATGAGAAATAATTAAATGCAACCTTAACAAAAGTTATATATTATAGTTATATAAAATATGCTCATTACGCTCAGTAATGAGCATATTTTGTTGATTTATAAAATTTGAAAATTTGGAACATCTCATGAACAACCATAACAGTCCAGCTTAACTATTAGATATTAATAAATACTGCTCTAACATGATGATGAGTATTTTCCAATGACATACAAACATTAAATATCTGGAACATCTAATGATAAACATTACAGTCTAGCTAAATTAAAATAAATAATGAAATGCCGCTTTAGTGGATGATCTTCAACGTGTCCATCATTTTTCATTGGTATATAAAAATAAAAGATAGATAAAAATTAAATATAAGAAGAATAAAATGTCAAAAAAGTTGTTCAGTTCCCTGGGCAGTTTCAATCTACTTATTACATATGAATAAAATTTGCCTTTGATTTTAAAACAACAGTGTTTGTTCCAATGCGTATAGTTATTTACACGATGCTAAAATACTAACAAACAATTTTTAAATTTTTGTCTGTCTGTTTGTTTTTATGTTTGTCCGACTTTCACTGTTCGATAGAGGTTATAGAGCAACATATAGGCCTAGAATTACTGAGAGATAGAGATTATTACGTTTGCCATGCGCGCTTACCTATATAGATGTAATATACAAATAACTAAATATAAAATATACAAATAACTACACATTTTTCTCTTAAATACAACAATATTTGCTTGCAATATTAAAATTAAGATGTAATAAGTGTAATAACAGCGTGATCATACAAAAATAATCACCCAATTTTCCCTAATTACTATAATAAATAAAATAAATAAAAAAAGAAGGGGGAGAATATGCGCAGAGACCACTACTTTTAAATAAAATTGCCGTAACGGTAAAGAGATAATAAGCAATACCTTGCGTTTTACATCTTAACAATTAGCTTCACAAATTCTGATATTTTCGCTCCATTAAGTTTCAATTCGCCATCTTTAAATCAAATGGCGGGAAAAAAATATATTGTACCTACTAAATGTCATTAGGAAGACTTCACAGACTGGTGACAGAGAACATTTTCACATTATTCTTCTTATATTTTTTTATTTTAAGTTCAGGTCCGTATTAGAATATATAAAACCAATTTGTATTACCCGAAAGTTTTAGTAGATATAGAAAACGTTTTTTTACTAATTTGGTTATATATTATTTGCTGTGTGTTATATACTATACCAATACAGATTAGAATAATAATTAACAAATAAATATTAACAAAGATGTATAATAATTTATGTCAATTTCAGTTTGTTTTTGCATTAATATGGTAGCTACTTTCATCTAGAAGTGCATAATTTTCGGTTTAAGAATATTCTTTTGAGCTGCGTGTCATGTAGGGACAAGAAAGAAAACCAAATATACTAATTCTATTCTATAATATAATATAGCAAGTGAAATAATATTAGGACCTTGAATAAGTTCTATGTTTAAGAAGATATGAAACAAAAATGTCAATAAAATTAAGGCTATATTAGCACTGTAAAAAGTGAGCTTGTGTTTAGTTTTATTTATATTTTATCAATTTCTGTCTACTTAGAAACGCGATCGGCCGCTTGCTAATACGGATATTCTTTAACTACTCTATCGAATCTTCTACATTTAAATATTTTGAGGGTCACTTAGTATTGGGTAGAACCGGGTAATGGCGGTCAGGAGGTAATACTGGTCAGTACGAAATCTCGCTTATGTTCTTCATGTTCTCATGTACGTATATGTAAAGTCGGGTGGCGAGACGTTAGTCTACTACCGAACTAATGCACCTACTCGTATGGTTTTTCTGTTGCACGACAATGGTTTCTGTGTTGTCTTGGTTCTCAGCCTACCCATATAGATCTTCCATTCTTTGACGGTGAAGTCAATAATGACACTTAACATTTAACTTGGTTCTCATTTCATATTCAAGTTTTTTAATGGGATATATGTATTTCGCAATGCATTGTAGTAGTAAATTATTATTTTCGCACAGCCACCGGGTATGCGTAGCATAATGTAAAGGAATAAAAATATATAAGTGTATTATTTTTTAAACATTAGTCCTATATTTTTTTATACGTTGATGTACATGTACTAAATTAAACTTTAGATTATGTAAGTAGATATGGATAAGTGTTACCTGAATATATGTCCTGTGAAGATGCACAACAGGTCGTAAATTACTTAATCCACAATATGTCCTAATGGTTTTTAATGATGTACCAGTTTTTTTGTTTCCTTTATTTTCAACAATCAGCCACACAAGACAATTCTGAGAGTCCGGTCTCCTGCACACTAAATGACTCTGAAATGATATTGCACCGATATTGCACTAAGATTATAAAAATGCACATTTACGACTTAAAGATATTACACATTAGTTGAAAATTTAATGGAAACTGTTGAATAATGACTGATTCATGAAAATTCTACAAACAATACAGAAAATTTGTGATGAAATACATGATGCAGTAGAAGAAGCACTTAACATTTTGTATTACCTGAGATTGTGATGTTGTGTATGTAAGGTAAGTTAATAATATCGTTATAATGAGCCACGACGGGCTGAGCGAGCGCGGGTGTCGCATGGCGGCGGACGACGAACGAATTCTGCGGGAATACTGGACCAGCGCCCGCCACCTGACCCTCGAACTAAGATGAACTTTCAACAAAAGATATACAGCTCACCCACTTTCGGTTGTGATAGCACTCAATCGCAACACTTGCGCATAAGGAAGTGACGGACTCTGATAAGAGTGTACTCGATTTGCAAATTTAGGCTGCGAGATCTCCTAAGAAATCCCATAGAACTTGGTTATTGCATCACAAACAAAAAAATAAATTAATGAATTTTAGCATTTACCTACCAACCATAATTTACATTTTTAAAGCTGGTAAGATTTTCTGTGTCAAATCTATTCTTCAGATTAGAATATCAAATAGATAACAATAAAAATGTAGGTACCTACACCTATTATTGAAATAGATGTAGGTGTACTAAATGCGTCTGCTGATTTTTGATGAAGAGTAAAATATACAACCGTTATAAATTTAAGCGTTGCTAAATGCAGTCGAATAGTATAATTATTAGGTGAGGTGAACATATTAAAAACATGGTGTGCCTTAAAGAATAAGTAGAATTAAAAAGTACTACGTACTACTTGTAGCAATTTTAATATGATACAGAATTATTAATTAATTATAACTGAATTATATTGAGGAAACAATTAAATTAGAGATATAGAAGAAAAAAAGAATTAAAGCTATTTTTAAATAAAAATCATTTTATAAATTATTTTTTATTAAAAACTATAAATCAACGAGTATAAAGCTGATAAAATGATTTCGAAAGGTATCGTACAATCGTTGATTCCAATCGATCTCCGACCGGTAATGGTAATTACCTACAAAATATTAAATAATTATTCTATGACGTACCTACACAAGTGTAAATTATTATCGATGTATAGTTTGATTTTGAGAAAAAATATTGCTTTATATTGTGCATCGCTATATTAGTATCACCAAATGTAAGTATAATGTAATTTTATTTAACTAATGAACTACTGCTATGTATGTTACCCGCGTTAAAAAAGTTTTCATTGTTTACGTAGAAAAAATCTTTTGAAATTTGAGCAATCTTTTCTTTAAACTATTACAATCTAGTTATTTCTGAACTAACATTCGCGTCTTTCTTTTTATAAGAGTGGGTAGGGTATACGAAACGCTGAGAATAATAATTAGAATGAGTTTCTGCAGGACTTTTAGTGGGACCTATGCGGCGATAGTACTCTATCGAATCGCAATCGCAAGCTAGTCTTGTTTCTGATCCGCTGCTTTCTAATTGATATTTGGGTACTACGACCAGGCTCTCAGTAGACTTAGTAGGTGGGCAGTGGCTGTGACTTCTGCCGTAGACGGGATAGTGATGCGGAGTGCCGTTCTGTCTGTGGGAATGTTTCTCTTGAGTATGGTGCTGGTAGGAGTCATGGTGAGTTTGTGCGCTGCGGCCGCCGTGGCTGCGACCATGGCTTTTGGATCTATTTGTGTTTTTAACAGCCGTGTCTAAATAACCATAGCCGAAGCCATATCCTCCGATTGCTTTCGTCGTTAAATTATCCCATGATTTTGGCTTAACATGTTGATGTGCGCTTTGATATTGGATCTTTGGAGATGACTTAGCTTCTGAGCGGTCGTTATCCCAAAAAAGAGTATCACTACTTAAAGATGTACTGTAACTCGAAGCAGAGTTATCACACGGTACTGTGGCATTACTGGTCGCATAGGACTGCAGACTACACTGACTCGTTTGTGTTGATTCCGTTGTTAAATATCGATATCGACTCGAGCAGTGCCCAGCATTACAAACTTTTTTGACGTGAGCATGTGAGAAAGTGTCCGGTTTTTGTGTTGACTTATCAACCTGATGACATTTTTCTTTTCTTTTATGCTCCTTTGAACATTCTTTTTTACGACGTACCTTCTTCCTAGAGTTAGGCACACAATGTGGATCGCAACATGGACTAGCCAAGTCGTAGGCTTCAAGACTATTTGCGTCTTGATTGTTATAAGCTGGCATACATGGCGCACATCCATGACTATGACTGTTTCTATGAGTTTTCGTATGTTTTCCATTTGCTGGCTTATATACTTCAGAAGCACGGTGACATTCTGTAGATGTCTTGAGGATGTAATGATGACAGTCACGTCTGTTCCTCGGTGAACCTACAGTTATTACGAATCCCCCTGTGCGTAAATTTGGCTGTATAATACATGCACCGTATCTTGGATCTAAATATTGATACATAAAAACATTAGGCTGAGGTGGCTTAGCGGCAGTAACATTCTCAGTAGATAACGTAGGTCGGCAATAGCCGGGGCTAATATTTTCTGTGATATTATTTTCTTCGCTGTCTGAAATTATCTCTGATGGTGATGATTTCTTCTTTTGAGATGGCAGACTGTGGGTTTTCCAATTCGTATCGAAGACATGTCGTTCTCGTACAGTAAGCTGCTCCAGTTCCCGCATTTTCGCTTGTAGAGTACGCTGAATATTGATATATTTAAGATGCAACTCAACTTTACGTACACAGTCTTCAAATATAACCACTATTCTCATACGGGAATCACAGGCGTTAATGGCACCGACAATATTAGCATGATCAGCGCGTTCGACGTCGGTGCCATTGATGGACAAGATGACGTCCCCTTCTCGCATACCCGCTCCAGCAGCTGGCCCATCTGCTTCCACGTGGTCTACGTATGTTATTACTTCTATTTCCTGTTCCTGTAAAAGAGAGAATTGTCTTTTTTTTCCATTTTGTACGCTACGCATAGCATTACAATTTATAATACTAAATTATCATCAACCGTTTGTAGTTAATACTTATAGGTACATTCGCTGGATTCTACATTTTAACAAATTAATGAATAAATAATATTCATAATATTTTAATGCATTGAATACAGCGTGAACTTAATGCTTTTACATACTTTTTTGTAGTGAATGCCGTAGCTTTGTAAAGTAAATCCATAACTGCCGTTCTTTTTTTCCACGATTATAGTACGTCGCCTGCAATCTTCTTCAGATTTATTTCCCGCCCTTTCTGATTTTAGTGATTCCCTTATCTAAAAAAAAATAGATATAATGTACGTTATGATGATCAAAAATGTATGAACCAAAAAATATAAATATCGATACTTTTGTTACCACTTTCACGATAGTAACTTTTACAATGATTATTAAATAATCGATCAAGTATTTAGTATATAGGGCGCGCAAGTACCCCTTGTACTCGTCAAAGGCCTTGGACGGGTCATTGACATTTGGCAATATGAAGTACGTACGTGGAGAGAGCACACTAAGGTAATTAATTATTTAGGTTTATTTCAAAAAACATATTAATACTTACGGTAACTCTTAGCTTTTCTGAGTTGCGATTTTAATAAAATTCGTTTACATGAGTGTTTCTAGATTTAATTACTTACAGAATTATCCAAGGAGTCTTCTTTCGATTCGCTGCTCAGGTGTTTTTTGCCATTGCTTAGGCTGCTCGGACATCTTTCGTTAAGCTTGGGTGAACTCATCCTCATATAGAACGAGCACGCCCACCACACACTTTTGTTATAAGTTCACCGAGAACCTCCATGGAGTGACTTCAGTGACCCCCAAATTCTAGCTTAGGGTAGAGTAATAAGGCTTTGTTTAAAACATCACATCTTGTTGGTTGGCAGAGGCAAATCATTAACGCGGCCACGCATGCGTTGCTTCTGGGCATGCGGTGTGAACCATTTGATAACCTTTGTCTGAGCCGACCTGCTGCATACTTTCGAAGGCGAAACGCGACCGTATTTAAACAAGTTTCTATAGAGATTTGCAAAAGGTTGTTTGACTTTTTTACTTGGCTACTACAAAACAACGCACATGCGCATTACAGCAGGTGCGCATTTGCGGCGTTGAAGTAAAACAAAAAAAAATATTGAAGTCTATTTATTCTGTTTACAATCAATAAATAGGTACTTGCTAGATATCTACAATTTATAATGCAAAACATAATGACTTATAATGGCTATCTTATTAATTTTAATATTCCTTCACATATTTGTTAATATTATATATGGATAGGTATGTAGGTACATAATATTTTTTATGGATTAATTAAAAAAAATTAAGGAGACTTCACCAACGTGTTCACTTTAGTATAACTGACAACAGACACGTTGGGTATTGGTACGGGTATTTTGGAAAGATTTTTATTGAGAATAAGAAGCGGTGGCAACGCGATAGATTGTATTCCTGCTTCAGACGGGATTATAGCCGCTCCTTTAAGTATCTCAACTGGTTTATGGGTGGTGGTGGTAGTGGTGGTGTTGACGTCGCGTCTAGACTTCTTAGTATTTTGTCTCATATCCATTAAAGCAGTAGAGTTTTCTAAAAATAAAATTTTATTTTTATTTGATATTATTTCAACGATCCAGTTAAAATGTTTATTTTAAAAAATCTGTTTTTTAGCATTTTAAGTACCTTGGATAAGAGGTTTCGAGACAAGCTGCTTGAATACCGTCCACGGCGCAGTTTCGTTATTTGCAGGCATCAGTCCAACCACTTTTTCTGCTGTTATATTTGTCAATAAAGGATTGGGTATGGAATTCAAATCAAGGGTAGTACCATTCTTGTGATAAATAGTAAATGCTTCTTGATGGCCCCTATAATAAAAATATGATATTTTTACAAAATTATTTTATTGTAATGGATGTGAAATTGTACATGCGTATATAAAAAAATTATACTAAAGTAAATTTAAATAGAAAACTTAATATACTAATGCTGGTATATAAGTCGCTCTCAACTCTGAGAACAGCCTTGAGAGCGATCTTGAGTTGCCGTTTTCATTACACATCAAGATTACATTCCGCCTAAAATAGAGTTCAAAATGTTTTTAGCCCCCGAACACAAAATGGGTGGTGTTATATAGTTTGATCTCTCTGTCTGTCTTTTGCACCGTAACTCCTGAATGATTAAACCGATTTGAGTGGTTTTTATTTTATTTAGAAACTTTTGTTCATTGCGGTGTTCCTTGTTTTATGAAAATTGTATCAGCAGTTTAAAAGCTACAAACACTTTATAGCTAAGATGAGGTCATTTTTTGGGTCTTTAATTCTGTTTGTTGCATCAATTTTGATGTGAAAAAGTAATTTATATATTTTTAAATTGTACCTAAATATGAAAAGGCATTGAAATGATTGTTCTCACCCATTTAGAATAAATACAAATATCTGTTACAGATGGCGAATCGATCGAACCCACAATTTTGGGTTTAATGTCACTAAATTCTACGATCGCCATCTTAGACAGTTATCTTAATAGAAACAAGAAATTAAGACTTACGAACTATTTTCTGCGTGGTCGTTTGTTTCATTAGTAAGAATTCCGACTTGGTAAACAGTTGCACGCACTACGTACCTAGAATTTTATAAAGCATTTGAAAATATAATTTGAATAAGAGGCCGTCGTGGCGCAGTGGCACAAGTGTGTAACACGACGGTTGTGAATTCGATTTCTACTCAGGGTAATGAATAATCAGCTATTTTTATTTCTTTCGCATCAAGGCAAAATTCTGGTGTTAAGTTCACCCACTTAACATTATCAATCACGCCTCGAAAAAATCGGTGAAATGTGGGAAACGGAGTGTCTTAAGACTAGGTTCCTTCTACTTTTATCAGGGTGATAAAAAAATAAACTATTATTTTAACATGGTTAACAATTTTATATTTCGATTTTGATTGTAAGTAACAATATCGAATGCTACTGTATCATTTTACGTCTACTCAAAAGAGTCGATTTAATTTAAAAATTACAGAAACAAATGTATGATGTTTATTAAATTTAAAAATTATAAGAAGAACTTACATATCCTTTGGTATTGTCTTATTTTCTTGTGGATCACGTATGACTGAATTATCGATTGCATGAAAATATAACAGGAGCACAACAATCTGCAATGAACATTTATGATAATTCTATAAAGATAGATGTGAATTAAAAATATCAAATACTATATCGTAAACAAATTGTAAATATTAAAGAAAATTTAACAATATAATGTAAATTACCTTCAATTCAAACATTGTATTCTTTAAAAGTTAAAAATCAATTTAAATAAATGAACTACTTTAAACTAATCAACATAATACTCACACTTTATATATTTTTTCTCTAATATGGGCATTGTTTAAATTTGTTGACAATATACTAATTGAGCTAACGAGAAGTCTCATGTTGCACCGACATAATAAAAAATGTTATAATATTTCAAATAACACCTCGTTTTATCATAAGAATATTCTGTTTATTATTATTATGTGTACTAAGTATAGAGTATTATGTATGTTGCAACACCGATGCTAGCTCAATTTTCTCGATGAAAGTGTATCTAATATATATATGATATGATATAACAACATTATTTAGTTATATCTCATCTGGTCGCGATTGTGGATCTTATCGCCTGAGAATCGAAAGATTGCTTGCGTACGCGCAGTGCGATGCTGGCCGTAGCTTCGTAGAACCCGCACTAAGATACATATAGATATATATTGATCTTTTACATTTTACCTTAGCTTGTAAATGCTATTTAATATTGTCGCTGTAACTATAAACGATAATTATAAAAGTATGTGCTAGTTTCTTTTTTTTGTAAAAATATCAAAATGGGATATAAACTTATGATATTCGCGGGAGTCACCACTTTGGTAAGTGAAGTTTTGTAGGATATTTCTACACGACACAATACGTAGTATAATTGGCTATTTATATTTAGCATTACAAATATATTTAAATGATGTTTGCAAAGCTATGAAAGGTATATAGATACTTAAAGTAGTAGTAGTACTATATATATATATATATATATATTTTTTTTAATTTGGCCTTTCTTATTTGTTGCTAACAGTACCTACTTAGTGAGTACTTAACTCTTGTTAGATCTTCGTGTGTGGTTTCATATACTGTTGGTAATTTGTTTAGGTAACGTGTACTAAATGTAGGATACAAGAACATGTAAATATGTCTCAGTAACATTATTTATTGAGTTTCCATATATGTATGTCATCTGTTTGCGAATTATGTTTTTTAGTTTTTAATAAGGCAATGCTTTTGAATATTTTACTTTGCGAATGCTTCATTTGATTTCATTTTTCCATATATTTCTGATGTAATTTGCGTAATGTAATGTTTTTATATTTCTAACTAGCGGCTCGCCCACGGCTTCGCCCGCTTAAAATACATGATTATTGATTTAATAAGCAGAATTGATTGACAACTATAATATAATAATGACCTCTTATATGATTTTTTTACGACATTATCGTCAAAGAATTTTTGATTGTTTTAAATATAAAAATACGACCATTGTTGATATTTATAAAATATACATAAAGCTAATTATTTATTACACGTATATATTTTTGTAACTTTATGCTCTTTTTACCTATATAATATACTCTGTTAAATGTGCTGATGTCAGTGAATAATATAATTTACTCATTCAGAAACAGCCTTAAATGTAAAATTATTGATTTGAAGGATTCATAATATTCTTTGTAAAATAACTGTAATAATTGCAAATTAACTCCTGTACAGTTTTTAAATTAGTTACATATATTATATGAACGAACCAACCAAAAAATCTTTGTATTTACTTGATATTTCTTTCAAGATCGTTCTTTATCTCTGTGTTGAATTAATTACGACTTCTTTCAAATGACGATAACTTTTTTTTTAATGAACCGATTTTGATGAACTAAACTTTAGTAGTTAAGTTGAGTTAAAACAAAGCAATTGGTGAAATTTTCAAGTAAATCGGTTCAGTACTTTCAGAGAAAAATGCGGACAAAAATATGTCGACAGACAGACAGACAGACAGACAAGAAATTCAAAAAAAATCTTTTTGCTTTCTATTATTCTTTTTAAGTGTCCCTCTATCCATTTCAGTCAAAATTACTAAATGTACAGACAAAATATTTTTACTGTCTTATTATATATAGAGATGAAGGTCTAGGTATATTTTCAATATAGTATCAAGAAATAGGTAAAGTTCTACTAGAGATAATTTATTTTTTATTAATTGGGTTTATTAAAACTATGAAGAAGAAATATGATACAGTGAGAAGAACCAATAAACCACCATACTATCAATACTTCAATATTAAGAAAAAAACTATAGTTCCGAAAATTATAATAACGTGTGTGTTGTTTTCAAAATAAATTTACACTTTTTTTAGCTTCACGCTGTACTTCGCATAAAACGGGGTATGCAGAGAGAACCAGGGATCTTAGTTTAAGAGACTACGTTCCCATTAAAACATTTCCGTTTTCCCATCCATCGTTTCCCCATTTTCCACCGAATTCTGTAGACATTGCGTGTTGAGTAGCGGAACACAACGCCGCACTTTGCTTTGACACCAGAGCAAAGAAATGAAAATATTAAATTTCCTCTAGTGAGAATCGAATCCACAACCACACACCGTTTACACGACTAGTAGTGGCGCAGGGGCTCAAGCGTGTGTCAACATATTATCATATTAACATTTCAAATATAAATCTATACCAATACTATTAAATAATAATGTATAAATATATTTAGTACATAACATTGTATTAATCAAAATGTAAAACTTAAAGAATGGAATGCTATCGATATGTAAAAAAAAAACAGTATCTTTGTCGTAATAGAAGATAAACATGACGTGTTGCGAGCGTATAGTGAGTGTTAGATAAACGTATGTGCCACTACCAGTGTAGAGAATTAGAGCACAAGAAATAATTCGGACAAGCCAAATGTGTTATCAGTCCGGTCTGATGTTGATAAGAAGAGACGCAGCGGGCCGGCCTGTTGGACTTTACAAGATTTCATTCGAATGAGGCGTCAGCGTTGTTGTCTAAAAATAATAATTGATCTTTATTTAGTTAATATTAAAATATATATTTTTAGTTTTAAGCTGTATCCGCACGTAGCAGGGAAGACAGAGGGAACTTAGTGTCTCGTTTCTTCATTTTCCGCCGAATTCTGGAAGCACTTCGTGTTGAGTAGCGGAACTCAACCCTGTGCTTTGTCTCGAGACCAGAGCGAAAAAAATAAAATATCAAATATTTCATTTCCCCGCGTAGGGATCGAACCCACACGCTTCTATCCTTGCCTCTATATATAATATATATGAAAATAATAAATATTCTTAATTAATTTTTGGTTCCCAAAAATAACAATTGTCCTTATTAAATGTAGCAACATGTCATACATTTATATAGTATCTACTTAATTTCTTGCAATCCATTTTTTTCTTTCCTTATTTCTTATTTGTCCAACGCTACATTCTGAAATCCCAAAAAAAAAGAAAAAAAAAACATTTCTTATTATTTACCATTTTTACCTTTTTCAAGGATGAAGTTACTTATTGCTACATACTATCCGCCACTGCTATCCTGCCAAATATCATTTTCATGGGGCAAAAAGTTTTTGAAAGAGTGACTTTTTAATATATAGATACATAGCTAATAGATAAACAGATCAATCTATTTATTATAATAGTTCTTACATGTTATTACTGATATTAAATTGTCTAAAATTTATGAATAGCCTTATCGCCTGTGTCGTCTCAGATGTCACTGGGTCAGGCGGACTTAAAGGGGCAATTGTCGGTTCTATTTACATATCTTTTGTTAGGGGGTCCACATTATTTAGTTTTAGAAAATAAAAGAAAAAAATCATGTCTGCTGTAATTTAAAAAATATATTTACAATTATATATATTTAAAAATTATATTTTGAAATCTCTTATTTCTTACAAACTGATTTACGCAGCTTGGGGACTTTATTATTTAATACTTGATAGGAGACGTATCATGAATCTATTTTTGTATAATTTTTGGAATACTTTCCATTATCTAATTGTACCTAATGGTTAAGTAATAATTTCGTAATATTAGATAATCAAAAATTTGTAATAAAGAAAATTAGATTATCATGGATTTGGCCTAAAACTGAAATTAAGTGGGTATATACCGTGTGTAAACTTTTTAGGGTATAAATTCAACATAATACATATATTAATTAAATAATTAATAATAAATTCTAGAATACATATTTTCTTTTTTGTTTTTTGAAAATATTTATATAAATAATATTATAATTAAGAATAATTATACTATTATAACAACAATCATCTTTAACAATCTACTTATGCGTTTATACAATTTACTATTTTTTATCTAACCTTGAACAGCGACATTTTATATCGTCTAATTCTTATCCTATGGTTTGTTGGTCAATATTATTTATATAAAATATATTATTATTATATATATATATATATTTTATTAATTTTATACACGTCCATAACATAGTCATCAATGCAATCTATAAAAGGAAGCACCTAAGTATGTCATGTTTTAAGTGATTCATTACCGTAATAAGAGATGTACTATTTTTCAAATGTTCTTCTGACTTATAAGAAATGATAAAAATAAAAAAAAATACCTATCTACGTTGATAATTATGTTTATCTCAATATGATTACAAAAATATGTATTTTTAATCACTTTTATATGTCTAGTTCTATATGTATGTAGATTGTATTATTCATACATTTTACTTATAATAAAATCCTAGCCATAAATTTTAATGACAACTTTTAAAAAAGCCAAGAAAGAGTTTAATATTATAAAATCTTTGCTTTTCGTGAATGATAAAATAAATAATGATTATTTAAGGATAGCGATATCATTTTTTATATTATTATATAGTAATTTCTCATAAGTTAAATAACATTAGCATTTAATTTCACACTACTTCGTAAAATTTACTCACACAAAACTTTCATATAATAGAGAAAAAAATATTATTTACGCTCATACGTGTTAGACCTGTGCCACGCAAGCCTTCGAAAAGACCGGGTTCATTTGAACCCGAATTCCTCAGGAAAAGAGAATGTAATAATCATTCTCTATTATCCACAAAGAATTTCTAAATTGATCAATTTTTAAATAGTACTGTACTGTATTTTAGAGACTGGGGCAATTCATGTCTGTGAGAAGAATACTAAGCTTATATATATTTTATTTATTTACTTAATAAATTTGTGAGTGTGTGAGAATGAGTCCGTCCGTGTGGTTGTTCCCTACTTAGAACAATAGCTGAAAGAACTCAATTCACAGACAGAAATATAATATACTGATATATTAAAAATCCGTAATTTAAGTGAAGTAGTCTTAAGAAACAGTTAATAAATAAGTCGTGATGTTGTTACAGCTACAAGCTATGGTACAAGTAATCTTCACCTCCATGTCTCTAGCACAATATTTTTGTCTAATTAATTTTTTACGTGAGCTGCCGACACTTCTCTTCATTAAAATATTATATTTGCACAGTAAGTACATATGATGTACGTTAATTCGTTGAATATAATTTAATACACCAGAGCATTTGAATTTTGCATTCCTCTTGCAGATCCAGGTCAGTGTGGTACGAGAATTAATATTGGCGAGGCGATTGATGGTATGACGGATCAGGCCTTTGTTCTAATAACTTCAGAGCCTCTAACAGTTACACGAACGTTTTTTATCAACTGCGTCAGCTTAGGCTTGGGTGCGCTGTGGCTCATTACCAGTGCAGTATTGATGAGTTAGTGATGTCAATACTATTAGTTTTTACATTTATTTTATGGAAATATACATAAAAATAACATTTTTGTTTTACAGCTGGTGGAGCAAACAATAATAATTCAAAGCCAATACGTTGGCCTTGGATTTTGGTATCCGTAACAGTATGTGCTGTAGATGTTGTTGCTACTGTTATTTTTGCAAATGACTCTTTTTATACAAGAGTAAGTTATTTTTATTATAATAATTTATTTCATCATTTAGTTCATCATAAAATATATAAGATATATAATATATCTTTCAGAGTCTGACGGAGTTAACGAATTACATAGGCGCAAGTACTAGTGGCACGGGTAACGTAAAGGTCGACACGTCACTTGTTGCCTGGATTATGGTTATTTTGTACTCACGTTTCGTGATATTTTTTCTCATAAATCTTGTACTTATTGTACTTGTTGCTGTTGATAAAAATGGAACAAACAAGACTGATGTAATATTTGTAAGGACAATGTTTGAATACTTGTTTAATACCATTTATTAACGATAAGATTATATTTATAAATTTAATAAATATTATTGTTATAAATAGGTTGAAAATGCACCACGTGCTTCTCAAATTCCTTCTACAACTGTCACACAAGTTACTACTCAAGATGCCGAAGTTCAAAGTACACCAGTAATTACACGGTCGCAACCATCACCATTACAAGATACATTGGAGCCAAATTCTGTAAACGAATCGGATCAAGTAGTAACAGATAGTATGCAACAAAATCAAAGATCTAAATTAGTAACATCGCTAGCTCTCTCCAATATTACTGAAGCGTCCAGTGGCTCCAGAGTTCACGATAATAATAGCGCTCAAGACGATGATAATCCAAGGATCCCTAGAGCAGGCTTTAATCAAGCTTTTCGTCGTTGGAAGAAATTATTATTTGCGAAGGAGGCCCCAACTCCCAGGAGGTTTTCTGTAACGGATTCCTTAGATATATCACCTGAAAAGTAAGATCTATCTTTAAGACTTTTCTACATACCAACATCGTTCATTAATTATTAATCATTTTTAAATTAAAAGCAGAATCAAAATCTAAATATTTCAAAATAAAATCTATTTGTACTTTAATAGCTATCATATCTATTACAAATTATTAAATCTTCTGCAGATCACCACGCACACATCATATAGGTGATAAAAAGCGTACAGTGAATTTTCCCGAGAATTTACTCTCTTTACCTCAAAGGTTGGAGAACATGATAGCGGAGCAACAGCGTCGCTTAGACAGTGCGGTGATAGACACCGCTGGGCGGACGTCTCCTCCGCGCGTCACCCAGTCCTTGCCGCAATTAAACGAAACAACCCAAACTGCTACACCAATTTTCAACAAAGAGTGAGTGTTTCGACATCCCACCGCAATATATAATTGTAGTATGATTTTATAAAAATATTTTTAATAAAAAAAGGATTTAATTTTATTTTAAGAAAGGAGGCCAGTCGTGGCGCAGTGGCACGAGGTGTCACTGTAAAACGACTAGTAGTGGGTTCGATCCCCACTCGAGGAGATGGAATATTTACTTAAATTTATATTTCCACTTCTTCGGTCTAGCGTCGAGGTTAAGCGCGGCGTTCAATTCTGCAACTCAACACGCAATGCCTCCAGAATTCGGCAGAAAGTGAGGAACGGAGTGTCTTAACACTAGGTTCCCTCTGCCTACCCTGCTGTGTGCAGGATACAGCGTGAAGCTGAAACAAACAAAAAAAGGATTTATATTCAATTTATATAATATAAATAATATAGGTACACACACATATAATATAAAAATATAAGTTTTGTTAACATGGGATAAAACTAGTTGAAATAAATTTTTGTCGTTACTTCTGATTCCTATAATATTTTAATGTACAGGAGACGTGGAACTGCAGCAGAGTTGCAAGGACAGCTGCCCTGGGCATATATTCCTGCTTCAGCGCACCGCATGCGAGACCAGTTACCCTCCGACGAAGACTTGCCGCCGGTACCGCTTCCTGATTATACCGCTATTCCTTCTTTTAGAAAAGCGTGTAAGTTTCGTTAGAATTGGTGTTGTACCAAAAACAAGGTTTTAGAAGAAAAGTAAGGGAAAAATTAGCGTTTACTATTCAATAAAAATGCCGTATAATAAATATGCTTGGGTCCCACCAACAGAACGCTTACTGATCTAAATTTTATATTTTTTATTTCAGCTGTCCACCGCGCTGCCTCTAGCCTGAGTTCGTTGACTCAAAAACGAAACTTTTTTGTGTCACAGCAGACAAAATGTTAGTTAACTTCACTATAATATTTTAAGTATAAGTGCTGTGTTAAATACTACCTATATCTGTTACAATGTATTGTTTTTATACGTACAACGATAACAATTTAAAATTTAATTTGTTTTACAGCACCTCTTACACAGTTCGATGTTTTATACTAAAGTAAAGGCCAGAAGGAAAACTTTTTAGTGTGGACTAAAGACGCGTATTCAATTTATTGGCATAATTAATAAGACATATTTTTTAAGATTTTTATACTTATTATTATGTAATTGAAACTAAAACATACACAGATATTAATAAAGAACTACGACAACAAAGAATACTTGTTCTCTTGGAATTTCTAAAACTTTTTAAATTCCAAGTAATTTTCGTAGAACTTATCAAATAAATAAGTGATATTATTAAATACGTTACATATATGTATGTATATGCAATGAATTTTATTAAATAATATCATATAAAAATGTAAAACCTTAATATGCTTTTTTTATAACAATTATAAACATTGGTTTATTTTATGTTTATATAATGTACTAAAATAGATTAATAAACATTTTCACATCTCATTTGCTTGAGATGTAAGAAAGTTCTAAGGTCATTTAAAACTACAAGTGTATTTTATTTATCGAGTAGAAAGTATTTTTTGTAACATTACTTTTATAATAAAAATCTTAATATTGTAAATCGTTTTTATTAATTACCAATCATAAGAAATCGTTTAGTTTTCTTACTCGATACGGCTCCAGTCAATATTAATTTTATAAACTGTTTCCAAAATACATAAAACTGTTACAATGTAGATAAAGATTGCTACTCTTCTACTGTCCAGCGTGGGTCCGATGTACCGATTGGCGTAGTACAGAGTGTACGCTTGTGAAGGAATGCCTAAAATAGTATGTACCAGGCTGAGTCGAGGAAACTCGGACAGCGGCATGAGGTTCAAAATAAAAGCAACAATTATTTGCAAGGCAGCAACAAACAATTTTGCATTATTTCCAAAACATGTTGGTGTTATAAATTCAGAAATAGAAGTGCTCGAATATATAGAGCTGCCAATCCGCCAACTCCAGGCCAAGATTAAAAGAAAAGATAGCAAAGCTTCTGGACTTGGCATAACATGTTTTTAAGTGAATTGTAATATATTTACATGTTTCTATAGTTGATGCATCTGCTAGGTACTTCAGGATTTCTATTGAACATTGGCACACTTGCTGTAGTGACGTATAGTTTTCTAGAATAATGTCAAATCCTGTCACTATAAAATGAGGTATTATTATCGAGCATTGTATTTAAAGGAGACGTGATAAATTATATAATTTGTGCACATTACAATACCTACATATTTTCTATCACTTTTATTTTAAGTCACCATTTTTACTCTCCATATATTTTTTTAATTACTTAAATATTGATACCTAGATGATTAAATAAATAACACACAAAATAGTATGTGCAAAAGTCTAGCTTCCAGGTATTCCTTGAATTTAATTAAAAATTATTTGTTATCAATGTGCTTATAAAGATTATATGGTTTATTGATACCGATAATAATTATCGTGGTGCTATTAACATTGATATAGTCTCTTTATGCACGGACAGTGGGTTGGCGTCACGCGTTGCGTCGTAAATGTAGCCATTGTCATATAGGTGAACATGAACAACGTTAATAATAATCTGAAGATATTTCCTGGATTGGTGATCACGGGATGTCTTTCTGGAGGACTCACCATTGTAAGTTTTAATAGTTATTTATTGTCCCATTTATTTCATGTGTAATGTTGATTTAATCTCAAGTATTTATAATATTAGTGCAAAATATATAAATCAATCCAAATATTTCTACCATGACTGTCGTATTCACAGATAAGGGCAAAACTTTGACTCATCCTTTTTTTATTTTTATTTTTTAAATATCGACAAGAACATGATAATGTTTTGTTTTGCGATTGTTAATTTTAGTAATAGGTAGGTATTTATCTATTATAAATGAGCCCGTGTTTATGAGCTGCTGCTGCTGGTCAAGTGCAAAATTATTTCGTGTATATTATCTACCTTATTAGAGGCCAGTCGTGGCGCAGTGGCACATTTGTGTGAATGTTAACGCGACCAGTTGTGGTTTCGATTCCCGCTCTAGGAAAGAATATTTAATATTTTTTATTTCTTCGCTCTGGTGTCGAGGCAAAGCGAAGCGTGGAGTTCCGCCACTCAACACGCCCACCACCACACGCCCACACCAGAGTTCGGCGGAAAGTGGGGAGCGGAGTGGCTTAGCACTAGGCTCCCTTTGTCTACCCGGCTACATGCGGGATACAGCGTGAATAACATCTACATTATCTGAACTTACAAATAAAAGCATTATATTTATACGTTTCTGTGTGGTCGCTATTGTTAAATGCAGTATAATAAAGCTAATTAAGGTAACTTAATAAATTGTATTGTAAACATTTCCAGAAGTTAAATTTGTGCTGATGATCGTTATAAATATTTTAGTAAAATAATTTTAATTCATATATTTATTTAATAATACATATTATAATATAAATATTCTGCAATGCGATTACATTAAGAGTTTGCACTATGCAAAGTGTCGTCAATTTTTCAAAGATTGTAAATAAAATTATATTTACTGTACGGCTTGTACCTGTTATTTAATATAATTTAATAGTAATGAATAGCATTTTGTATATTTTAGCAGAATTTTAATATTTATTTAAATTTCAAAATAAATATATTGTGATATTAAGTTAAGGTTTAGCTGAGATGTTATAGTTGTATGTCAATGGAAAATGCTCAATACGTTCAACAACTTCTGTTAGGTCCCATTTCATTATTTCTTATAGCTTAGCTTAGCAATGAAATGTTATGGCCGTTCGTCAGATGTTCCAGATTTTTAATTTTTATATGACAATGGAAAATGCTGATCACGATCAACAACTTTTGTTAAGGATGCATTTAATTGTTTTTTATAGTTTATCTAAACTACCACGGTTCTATATATACGGTTATTATAGTAAAGAAGAAGATTTACAACACTACAACAAGATTAATTTACTAAAGTCGATTTTTAAAAAATGATTAATTTAAAATCGATTATTTTTTTCTATTTTAGAAGGGAGGCTTACTATTGTTGAATGCAAAGTCGAGTGTATATGTTATGGTATGATGGTAATTCTATGATAAATATTCAAATACATCTCGTATGCAATACACGTATTGACATTTTGACTAATGATTGAAGATTTTGACAAATGAATGATTAGTTATTTTCTTATTCAAAGTATTTTATGACAAGGAATCTTAATTTTTATTTAATTTTTTAGTTTATACTTTTATTAAAGGAGGTTAGGAAGCCACAGTTAAATACTTTATACTGAAATTAATATTATAAAATATTATAACAAGTATATATTGTAATATTTACGTGACTAAATCCAGGTACTCTCCGGTTAACGGTTGAACGGTTGAACTGGTTATCTGGAACTATTCACACAGCCCATATATTATAAGTAATACCCTTTAATTTTACCCTTATTAATCACTTCGTCAATAAAATATACATGGAACATGATAAATTATAAGAAACTAGCTATTTTATAGCAAAATTATTAAATATTTTTAAAGAAATGAAATATTTTAAATATTAATTTCTTCGCTCTGGTTTTGAGGCACAGCGCGGCGTTGAGCTCTACTACTCAAAAAAGGCAACGCCTCCAGATTACGGCAAAAAATGGGGAACTGTGGGGAGTGTCTTAATACTAGGTTCCTGCTGTGTAGCAGGGTAGAGTAGGCAGAGGGATAGAGTGTAAAGCTGAAAAACAAATATTAAGTATTACTTATTTATTTTTCATACATTATATGCTATATGTTATTTTATTTGTTGGAAGGTTTTTTCGCTGATTAGTATAGTGCTATGTACGCTAGCCCTTATATTTCGATACGATTGTTCGTCGGGGTCACTGGAGTCTTCAAATGGTGCACAATACTTTTTACTGACTATACTTAGGATCTATATCTTAGGTAAGTAGTTTACATGTCTGCGTACTTCAAATATTTTAATCCTTTCCTTTTTTATACGATGCTGTTACGCTCTGTATTGATACAGTAAAGCTAACATATATTTTTATGTACGCCTGTAAAAGCATAGGTACTTTGAGATCGAAACTATGCGAAAAAAAGGTAAGAATAACGATAATTATAAAAAAATATATAAAATATTAAATGGCATATAGCAATTTTCATGTGTATAGTCTATCAAATTTTTTATTAATGTTTATTTTATGTTTTTTTATAAGTTTTATTTTAAAGGTCTAAAGGTATATAGCGTTGATTAAGTAGTAGGTAACCATTCATTTTATCATATGGATTTTTTTTTCATATTTATTAAAAAGCAAATAAACATAAAACAATAATTTTCAGATGATGACTGTGATAATGCGTTAAGTCATAAAGATTTTACTACATCTCAAATAGTTTTTATATTAACTATAACGATGTTAGTATTTTCTGTAGTTACATTTTTGACTGCTATTATATTTATTTCAGGTATGTACACATTGCACACAAATTTATATATATAAATAATTTATCTTATTAATATATTACCTATACACGTAATTCTATGTCTGTATTTACCCGCAGCTTTAAACAACAAAAAGCCGGTGCAATATGTAGATATTATTGCTTACATATATGTTGCCTTATGCACTGCTTCATTAGTAGTGGACTTAACGTTTGGAGTTTATTTTGGAATGGACTATCAAAGTGCAAGGAAGACATTGGTAATATCTATTTTTATGTATAGTTTTTAAATTAGTTGTTGATTTTGAAAAACATCCACCCGAAACGGTATGAACTATTCCCTCGCTTTGGTAATAATAAGACAAAGGGCAGCGTTGACTTCTACCACTTAACACGCATTGAATCGAAAACCGGACGTAAAGTGAGGAACGGAATATCTTGAATATCTATTAGGAATACAGCGTGAAGCTAAATAATGAATAATCCAAAATTAATAATTAAAAAATCTATTTTAAATTAATAAAATATTATTAGCAATTTAATAGAAAATTTTTATTTTGTTAATTTAAAGGTGATCAGTGACCCCGGTTTAGGTGTAAATTACCAAACGGACTTAATACGATTGGGTGCTTTTATTCTTATGACTGTATGTCTTAAGGGCTACATTGGGCACATCATCAACATCACTCTCCTTGTCCTGCTTGTCGTTCAGGTTATAGAGTATCGGAACAAAATAAGTGAAGATGAGGTATATACGTAAATATAAATAATATTGTTATATGTACATAAAATGCATTTGTTACTTCTATTAATATTAATATTAATATTAATGACATGGAACATTTTTTTCAGCATTCTATTCACAAATTGGGAGTGCTCAATGCCTTTAAGTAAGTTGTTAATTTTTTATAATGTTAAGATGTTATTTAATTTACTGTGTAAGTAGGATTTATAATANAATATATATATATATATATATGAGTGTGTGTGTATATATTTTAAAAGTATGTACAACTAATTAATAATTTCTAAAAAGATAAAGAAGACCAAATTTACTTAAATATTAATAAATAATTTGTAGTACACAAAGCAGAACAGAAGATCCATGGAACTCTCAACGCAATAACAATATATTTACGGGCTACCAAAAACCGTAAGTGATTTTTATTGGATATAGTATTTTTTTTTTAACACTTTTATTGAAATTCTACTACTTCTTATAATTAATACTGTATTTATTGGTACAGTCCGGTCGGCTTAAGGTGAGCTTTGCATTACTAGTTTCTATATCGTCGTACCTATATATAGTTTAGATAAGACATTGGCAGTCCAGGGCAGGCAGGGCGGCGCATCCCTTGCTTGGCTTTTTGACAACCGGTGTACTCTTATACGACGATAGCAGCAAAACTTACTTAATTCTTAATATTTTTGTGTTCGATTTATGTAAAAGATAAAATTGGCACTATAACTAAACAAGATTGGAAGAATATAGTTTAGAAGATTTATTTTGGATACACGGTGTATT
The DNA here is from genome assembly GCA_013403705.1 of Heliconius hermathena. Lineage (NCBI taxonomy): Eukaryota > Metazoa > Arthropoda > Insecta > Lepidoptera > Nymphalidae > Heliconius > Heliconius hermathena. The sequence continues at coordinate 646,075 of JAAIXJ010000155.1, read as the reverse complement.
AGAGTAGAAAGAAATAATATGTTACAATATAAATATGTTATTCTAAATCGTTAGGTACAATTATGATAGGTAAGAATATGATATGCATCTTTTAAAATATATCCGAAAAACTATATAAAGCGCCAGTAAAAATTTAGACGATGCGCCGGCCGTGCTTAGGTGAGTTAGGCATTCAGATAATGATTTCAAAGTACTGGATAGCGCTAGAAGTGTTTACTTTTTGCAATACTTTGATGACTCTCCCCTACATATTGCCTCTCGATCGTTAGATTAGCCACATCGTGAAATGACCGTTACAACATTGAGCTACAAATTATTCTGCAATTTTGATTTCTTTCGTTTAACTGGTCAAGTTATGTTAATTTAGATTGTAAATTTAATGATGCTTAAATTAAATTAAATTTTTAATAATATATTTTTTTAGAACAACTTCTATTACCTATGTTTTTAGTATGTCTATAAAACTTTTATTTATTTACAACGTTCACAACGCCACCATCGACGAACTTTGTGATTGGCCTAGTGTGTGAGTTGCGGGAATTTCTACAAATACTTTGCTCTCATTGGTTTGTCCAACTTTCTCCTGGGTAAATTGAAAAATAGGATGAATAAGTTGTCAGACGTATCGTGATTTGGCCTATGCCACTTCTGGCCAGGTAAAATATTAATAACAATTACAGTGTACAAATTATAATTTTCCCAGGTATATCTAGTAAATTTTTATCTTTAGAATAAATAAATTAAACTATTTTTCGAAAAATAAACTATTTTTCGTATACGAACCTATTTAATGAACTAAATCTAAGATATGGGTTGAATATTAAATAAAATATTATTGTATTATAAATTATATGGGTGCTATATATGGCTGGCTTTTCGAAAAAAAAATTCAAAGTAAAATTTTTCTTTTTTAGAATACCTAAAAGAACAGAGGATCCTTGGAATCCACAACGCAATGAACTGTATATGGGCAGAAGGTAAGCTTTATAATATTATTTTTCTCTTTATTTATCTCACATCTTGGAAAGAGTACGCAATATCTTTAATATTGCGTGCAAGATGGTTTTTCGTCAAATCCTCGTCATCGCACTTTTAATATTTATTGTAAAATTGTCCATTTTATAAAATAATCGAACTATTTTATGTAACAATTACATTTCGTGAAAAGTTCGCCCACCGAGGGTTTCGTACCAATTTCAGGATTGTGGGCCAACGGAAAGTACAACTTATAAAAGTTGACAGCTTGAGTTCCAAGGCACCATGGACTTAAAAAATTGACACTAATTTGCATCTAGGTAGGTGCCTCCACGCGACGGACACGGACACGGACAGACGTAGAGTAAAGTTATCCTATCCTGTCCTTCCGTTACTAACTTTTGACGTACGGAACCCTAAAAAGGAACACCATTACGTTACGACATATAATTCATGTCGAAATATTTTTTTTACACTGTGTCCCGTCTCTGACAAGATAGGCAGAGGGAGCCTAGTGTTAAGACACTCCGTTCTTCACTTGCCACCGAATTTTGGAAGCATTGCGTGTTGAGTGGCGGAACTTAACCCCTCGTTTTGCCTGGATATCAGAGCGAAGAAATAAAAATGTTAAATATTTCATTTCTTCTAGTGGGAATCCAACCCACAACTGTCACGCTTACAGTCAATCGAAATATTGATTATAAATAATTATAAACCAGAAAATACGACATTAAACTCTTAGATTCCTTTTGAGTTATCTACGTCTACAATAGCCATATCAAACCACTTTTTCTATTAACCAATTGTCAATTATCATCTTTTGATTACATAATTTAAAAAATTAAAAAAATAAATTATTTTATTATAGTCGTTCCAGTAACCGTTCCGACTCATGGCTGCACAATCAAATTAACTCCGGCCCTGCACTTGGAGCACGACCTTTCTCCTATTTAGAGGAACCAAAAAGATCCGAACAGACGAAACCACCTACGCCTACAAATGATCCTCAATGGCGACGAGACCCCTGGCCCTCAGTTCCTCCAGTCCCAGATCCTGATTATAGCCCTCCACCTCGTAGGCTTAAATCAGCACTTAAATCAAATTATCCTTGATTTTTTAAAGTATATTTTAAACAAGAAAACAAATGCTTATATTATTTTTTTTAAACTACCTGCCGTAACATTCTATCGTAGAAATATTGTGACACGAAAGATTAATATGTTCGTAACTCTTGTAACAAATTTGCTTCGGAATGCTACGTCATGCTGTATAAATATAACATATAACGAGAGTCTAACGAGAGAGGAGTATCATCATCTTGTTACTTCTAGAACGATTTTAGTCATTGACTCTATTGTGCAAATTGCTCCATTATCCTGTTAAAATATTATGCAAGCAATCACCTGTACAAATAGAATCGGCATTTGTATGTTAAATTGGGAATATTATACCCAAATAGTTTATGTAATTGATAAATAGATTATGGTTATTTATGAATTAACAATAAATAATTTTATTTCTTATAGTAGGTGCTTGTGTTTTATATTTCTTATTTAAAAAAAAATATCAAAGTTTTTTACTTAAATAAGGAGTTTATGTCTCTAAAAAGACTCTGCACTTTCTTTTTAACTTTCAAATATAGTGTTGACAATTTAAGAAATTTATATAAGTAAATATAAATTTCTTAAATTGTCAACACTAAGTTAGCTTAATGCATATAATTAAGCTTCCGGATTTTTTTGCGGATATTTGGCACAATATTTTTTTTCCACCATTTCACTTAGAGATGGCAAATTGAAATGTATAACATATAGGTACGAGACAAAGCTGGTGCAAAATCTCTGCATTTCTTAAGCTTAAGCTAATTGTTACAAGTTTAAGCGCAAGGTTATTTTTTACCAATTACTATCAATTACTAAAATGTATTTTATTTAAGTTTGTTATGAAACTATTAAGTTAGCTCATTTTTGTAGAAATAACAAATGTCAATTGCTGGTCCCTTTCAGTTGCGAGGGACTAGTGAGAGGAAGTTTTTGCTCTCTATTTATTGACAGATTGACAACAATTATTTTTATATATATATAAAAATAATTGTTGTCAATCTGTCAATATATATATAAGGATAAGGAAATCAGAATAAAAGTATNTATATATATATATATATATATATATATATATATATATATATACACTTTTATTCTGATTTCCTCGAATAACCCTTTTGAAAAAATCATAGCCTACGAGTCTAGTTACAAATTACAATATTAGGTTTTTTATATGACAAAGTTGTAATAGTAAATATTTTTTTTTCATTTGAAATCTGTAATAAAAAAATTGTTTCAATTTTTTTGCAATAAAAACTTCTTCGAACTTGACCGCGAATCATAATAAATCTGGCAAATTTTTACACTTCTTGGACATTGTACTTAATTATTTAATGCGGAAAAAAGGTAACAACTGAGATGTGCTCGAGTTAACGACGTAAATGTAAAGTTTCAAAATATATCACTAATTCAAAACATCCATAGACGTCTAAATAAGAAAAAAATAATTTTAAAGTATTGAACTTAAGAAAAAAAGACATTTTCGTAATTGGACCTGACTATTTTTTTAATATTTTTCACGAAATATATTCACTAATGGGCACCAAAATATATGAATTTTATTTCAGAGCAAAATACATTATTCTTAGATATATTTTGTACTACCTATTTCTAAATATTTATATTTTGTTGCATATTACATCCCTATTGCAGTAGGAATAGACAATACAGATCTGTCATCTGTGGCATAATAAATTTATCTGTGGCATAATATATTAACTTATTAAGTCTATGCTTCACTATCAGTATCAGTAGCTAAATCACAGGCGGTGGTGTTCAGTAAAAAAAGATCCATTCCTAATATTAATATTAGATTTATGGATCANGTCCCCTTTGTACATTCTTATGTAAATATATTAGACATAATAAAATTAAATTGTGAACTAACCTAGGTATAGATTATACTAACACTGTTTGTTGTAGATTTACTGTATTTTAGTTTGTGATGTCATGTTTTTATTTTTTTTTCTTTCAGGTGGTGGTATATCTAATTAGACCTTCTATTTTTATACGTTTTATTCAGTCTTTTAAGTGATATTTTCTTTTGTTTTTAATTTACCAATCTTCATCGTGTCTTCTCCATTCTACGTGACATTGGCGAAATAAACTGTGCTCTACTGGCACGCCTAAAAGCCATAAAATAAGAAACAACAACAACAAGTCTATGCTTGGCTATGATATTTATATCGATCAAAGTTAATCTGAAGTCTGAATTACAGAAGTTCTTCTATATAAAAACAGTAATTCCACACCATTTAACACAATGTGTGTGTGTCAAAATCAAAGGACAATTGTTTATAGTAACAACTTCCGACTTTTTCATTTGAATCATGCACTCCTTAAATAATGAAAAAATTAAAGTAAATTTGAGTATATAGCGTCGTTACAAGTGCAGTAGTGATGGCATCTAAATAAAACATTTACGTACATAAATAGTTAAGGTTCCAAAATGCGGTTCCATAGACGGTGTGGTGACAGAGTGACACTTTTACACGACAATACTACTGCTGTTAGAAATTTTGTCGAGTTCAATCATGGTTTAATATTAAGTGAAGAACCAATTGAAGATGATGTTATATTCGAAGTCCACATCGATAGAAAGGTAAGTTATAAAATAAATAATAAGCGATTAATAAGAATAAAATATGCATTTCTGATTGTTTCCATAAAAAAAGCTCTAAAATATTAAAAATGCCTTTGTGAATGAATGACAAATAACAAAACTAATTCTGAATATATTTTGTTTTATAAATATTAGAATACTAATCATAATTAACCATAACATTTAGTGTTACGTTAACCATAGGGATAAAGTATGGAGCTAGAAAAAATTGTAATTATTGCAATTTATCTCTTCCTTTAAAAATGGCATATATAAATATTTTTTTTCTTAATTAAAAGGATCTGCTGCCTACTACTATTTATCTTGCCCGTCATATGGAGCTACTACTTAAGTATTATAATATATTAACAAGAGAGAATGTCAGATTTGACATTGTAAAATATATAAAATAAAGTCAGTCATGGTGCAGGGGCATAAGTGAGTGACTGTAAATTTGACTGGTTGTGGGTTCGATACCCACTTAACAAAATGAAATATTTAATATTGTCATTTCTTTGCTCTGGTATTGAGGCAAAGCATGGCATTAAGTTCAACAACCCAACATGCTATGCCTGCAGTATCTGGTGGAAAATGGGGAACAGAGTGTCTTAACACTAGGTTCTCTCTGCCTACCCTGCTGTGTGTGGGATACAGGGTAAAGCTGAATTAAAATATATAAAATATATTTGATTTGTGTAGATAAGAATCTATAAATATTAAACCTATAAACCAAAATATTGCAATGCAATTATTGTAAACATTGTTTTGTGGTATTTTTTGATAATTTGTATTTTATTAAAGGGATGTAAATTATATATAGATATTGAAATTATTTTCCTTTCACTGCTCTGTTAGCCAAAGAGTGGCATAAAGTAATTTTGCCACCATTCAACATGCATTATCACAAAAAATGGAAATGAAGTGTCCTAACATTTTGTTGCCACATTCTATCTTGCTATATGCGGGAAAAGAATGTGAGACTAAATCTTATGAAATACTAAGTAAAATTTTAGAAATGTTAGCTTGCATAGCCTTAAATTTTCTTGTTCATTAAATTACTCTGGGCTAGTTCAGTAAGAATCAGCGATTGTGAGGTATTATTTAATATATGTTGCTGCTATTGCATTATTGTGAGTAATTTGCATTTGCGAACTATTGAAATGTATTATAATAATGGTGTAAAATTATTAATAGCGAAAGCAACAGTAAATTTATGGATGGACTTATTTTAAACTTTTTAAAAAAGTAATAAATGCTTATCAAAATCAGCTTCACGCTGTATCCCGCACACTGCAGTGCAGGGTAGGCAGGGGGAACCTAGTGTTATGACACTCTATTCCCCACTTTCTGCCGAATTCTGGAGGCATTGCGTATTGAGTGGCAGAACTCAATGCCGCGCTTGTCCTCGACACCAGAGCAAAGAAATAGAAATATAAATTTAAGTAAATATTCATCTCTTCGAGTGGGTATCGAACCTACAACCAGTCGGTTTTACAGACACACTTTGTGCCCCTATGCCACGACTGGCCTCAGCCTTATCCTTATAAATAATACAATGGGTTAAAAAAGCGAAAAAAAATCTGCTTAAAATTTTATGCCTTTATTCATTCTACATTTAGAAATTACAAAGAGGTTATAATACTTAAAGGAAATATTAAAGACAAATACAGAAAGAAAATTAAATATTGAAAACGCTATCATGAGTGTGTCAAAGGAAATACCCAATTTGAAAGATTCATTAATGGCCACACAATGTTCAGTATTAATATTGCTTTAAGGGTTATAGTTTTAAAATAGTTATTTTTCTTTAAATGTGGGCTTGAGTTTAGTTCCCAACCCCACCGTCATATAAGTGCAGTTTTTTATAACAAATTGGATTTTAAATGAGTCATAATAATGTTANTATATATATATATATATATATATATATATATATATATATATATATATATAACTTAATTCAAAATTCAGAAGTGAAACTAAAGACCGTGGTTGATGTACTTGTACTAATATCACGCGTTTTAAAAGCCCCAACTATGAATACCCTAATGATTTAGTAGATGCCCTAATTAATCTAATCAGGGCGGAACTGCACTTAAATACTAAAATAAAACCAATCTCTAGTTGCAAAAGACTAATAAAACTGTCTAATAAAAATGCTGTGTTAGACTTCGAAATAATATGCAATTAAAATTAAGATAATAACCTCATAATGATATGTTAAAAATTATATTCAAGCGATGCTGTGTTAATCTTATTAATAAGTCAAAACGTCACGTCATGATAGGACGCAAGTGGAAAACTCAGCTAAAAATAAAAAAAAAAAACTGTGGATGGAGTACAATCAACGCGATAACCCAATATAAACTTGCTAATACTTCTAGCAATATTATCCTCTTAGAATCTAATAACCCTCTAGATTCCGTCAACCGCGTCAATAGTTTTTTGTTAACGTTGGAAAATACTATGTGAGGAGATTGCTTTAAATTTTAGTCCATGTCGCAACAATTTTTGCAATGTTAATTGTCATGTGTTGTTATTCGTACAACTCGATACTGACCTCCAAGAAGTTAACGTCGTTCTTATGGGGCTTGAATCAGCCTGTGCTTCTGGGTGGGATGAAATACTCGTTAGATTATTAAAATCTTGCAAAGATTTCATCGTACCGGTCGCGGTTTAATTAGCCAATTTATGTTCGGGACTTTTTCCTAAAGCTTTTAACACCTGACACCGATATTTAAAGGTGGTGAAGGTAACGATGTTAATACCTATCTATCCATTTCGGTGCTAACCAGTATCTGCATCTGTGACAAACCATTGAATAAAAGAATGTTCAGGTACCTAACAATTTACTATATATTATCCACTTCACAATATTTTTTAAGAAGAAGAAAATCAACACAAGGTACCATTATTGATATAATAACTTTAATAAAAGAGAGTTAATAACTTTAATAATTTCTGAGACTAGAAGAAAGCGTTTGATACAATTTCTCCGGATATATAAACTATAAAAGACTGGAAGATATAAGATATTGGGTTAGAGTTATTGCTCTCATTGTCAGAATCGATAAGTTTAAAAGTAGTGAAGAAAGTTTAGTTTACGTATGGAGTTCCCCATGGGAGTGTGCTTGGTCTGAAGCTGTTTTTAGTCTATACAAACGACTTGTGTAGACTAGGCAAATAGCGTCTGATGAGTTTTCTGTTATGCGGACGATACTACTCTGATTTTCTTTGGGTGCTCATGAGATGCTAATAAAACTATTGCCGAATCGGGTATATCTAAAGTTGGCTTAATGCAAACCTCCTAACTCTTAATACTGCTAAAACAAGTTATATTTGCTTTGACCCAAACAAGATCCCAACAATCAAAAGGATTCTATATTAGCTTACATGGATGTAACAATGAGCTATACCAAATGGATTGTAGCTGCCCCCGCCTTTTAAAAGTCAGTTTTATTAAGTACCTCGGTATACTAGTCTAAAACCAAAAGTTATCATGGCATTCACAAATCGATTTGGTTATTGAACGCATAAGAAAACTTAAATGGATCTTTAAATCGCTATGACACGTAATGTGTAGTACACTGTTAAATAAAATATACGTTGCTCTAGTACAATCAATAATAACCTACTAATATAATAAATAATATAATATTTTTTTAAGCAAATAATTCGATACATTACTTACTCGTATATTTATCATGATGAAAAAGGTATATTTTATTCGACTACCAGGTGTGATAAGTCTGGCAACGTTGCCTTGTTATTCGCGCAGTCGCAGTTCGTCAGAAGCTATCGATTTTACGTCCCCTTTTATACCATATGATTAAAAATTCAGTCGACGTTTTATTTCATCCGGGCTCTTTTTTAAATAATGATTACGCTGATTATACAGTGATTATCATATAGAATGAGCGCTTGCAAACGCATCTGTCATGGTGGTTATTTGGTATAATTCAGTCATGAGAGGCCTTTCATTGGTCACTAAATCCCTAAAAGTATTATGCACACATGGACCGTAACGGACACAAGATGCGATTTCATAGACGGTGTGGTGACAGAGTGACGCTTTTGCACGATAATACTACTGCTGTTAGAAATTTTGTCGAGTTCAATCATGGTTTAATATTAAGTGAAGAACCCATTGAAGATGATGTCATATTTGAAGTTTGCATTGATAGAAAGGTAAGTCATAATAAAAGAAAAAATATTGATGGTCAGTTGAGAAACCTATAAGGCATATAACAGAGTTTTATGAAGTTGTTCTTACTCTTAGTTACTTCGTCTTTTGAATAGTAAAAATATCTTTTAATGGGACATTGATAATGAAATCCATTCTCTCATAATTATGTCATACATATGTCATATGACACATGTGAGCAAATATAAACATGTCAAGTTCGTGAGGCTTAAGCTGAGCTTTGCATTTGTTTTAGTGAATACTAAATTCGTACAGCCAGATAAAACTTTCAAAAATAAATTTTAATAATAGCAAACAGTAAAAAATATGATAAAAAATATAATAATTCTTCTTCACTGGACATTATATCTTCATCTTTTCGACTGTAGTATGATATATTGTTAGAGTTAATAACGAATCAAGAAAGAAAGAACAGCGTTGTGTCAACAATTTTCCTTTTCTTTTTTCACTACTTAGTCATATTTTGCTTTCTTAGAAAGTCTTAAAATAATACTACCAACATTATCTTTCACTTTCCATAAATAGACTACAAAAATGCTGACGTTACACTTACACCATATAACACTCACGCAAATACAAAATTCACGGACGATAGCTGTCACTAAACTAGTTGGAAATTTGATTTTAAGAGACAGAGTCTAGGCCTTGTATGTATCGATGACGATAAGGTAAGCCGAAAGGTTTTATTGTTACCATAGATATCACTAACTCATGTCTTTCTGTTCTTTATTAAAAAAAAACATATGAGATACTAAGTTATTTGATTGTGTTGCTATTCGAAATTTACGAAACTAGAAGAAATAGTACAGGTGGTCATACCACATCAAATCGTCCTTACTAATCGTGCTTGCAATATAATCTACCTGATGAAGGTCTGCTTGCTTCAAAAAGAGTAAAAAAATCGTTCGTAATATTTAGTATAGAGTTAATCATTCTGGCAGACTGTGTGGTGCTAACAATAATTATAATTTTAACAAAAAAAAACCGACTTCTTTAATTTATACCCGATCCCATAGTCAGAACCTAACCAAACTTTTATCAAACTATAACCTTGAAGAACCCTGAACCCTTTCCAGTAAAAAAAGAATCATCGAAATCCGTTGGCGAGAACTATTGAGATTATTGAGCTATTCGTCCATTTGTCACGCAAATACTTGAAAATTTAAGACCTATGTGATTTTCTCATGGATATCATTGCCAGAACGAGCCCACTAGCTTTCAAATAAAAAAGGGATCATCAAAATCTTTTCACCCAGTTAAAAGTTCTGTGGTAACAGATTAAAAAAAACAGTTAAATTGATAATCTCCTCCTTTCACAGAAGTTGGTTAAAAAAAGTCAATATTGTTTTAATTATGTCAGGATCTATAGAAATTGATAGAATGATGGAACAATTTTTAAAAAGTTGCAGAAACTAACTACTGATTAATGGAAGATTATTTGGAAATGAAAGTTGATAGCAGGTTAAAGGCCAACATAATAATTATATAGTTTAATATAGCACAGGAGTGATTTAAAACACGAAAAAAATTTCGAAGCTTAATTTCTTTTTCTTTGATGAAGATAATCTGAAACTTTTGACCGATAGTGTACATATTAACAGCAAAATAATACGTGATTAAGCGGCCAATGTCGTCGATATACTAAGAGACTGCCGTTTCGTTTATTGGCTAAATTATAGGTAGTGTCCGATCAAAACAAGGTTTTCAGCCGAAATCGAAACCGAAACCGAACTTTTTCGTTTGGTCTGAATTACGGCCGAAACCAAAACTGAAACTTTTAAATATACATCATAACTTAAGATAAACTGAAAAAGGCTATAAAAGAATGGTTTTTACCACATATTCGCATGATTCGAAGTGTAAAACTTCGAAATTTTCGACGTTTTCGAGATACTAGCCGTATAAACATGTTTTTGTAAATATCATGATAGGTGTATTATAGTTTTGTGCATTAAATTAATGCCATATTGGAGGTAATTTCCTTATGCCTCTGTCACAGAAGTCTCTTTCTTATAGCCAAAAAATTGAGACAGTCAAACTCTTGAAACGATTTTTATTATTACATAATTCCTCGGCCAAAGCTGGCAGTTTCTGGACGATTGCCTTCTTCGGACGGTCTAAATAGCCAGCATTCATGGAGACAGCCCCAACTGTTTTCGCTTCATGTTCTTGTAAGTGATCCATTTTTATCACCAGTTACCATCCGCTTAAGAAAAAGGGTGATTTTGTTGCGATTCAGCAGCGATTCGCAGGTGAAAATTCAGTCTATAAGGTCATTTTTTGCAATAATTCGTGTGGTACCCACACCCACTTTTTAGTGGGTCTTTTCAGTTCTTTGCTAATCGAAACAGTGTTTGCAATGACGGTTGGATTTGACGATTTCCATTATTTTATCGGCATGTTCGACAACCGGTCTTCCAAAATGTGGTGTATCTTTGACTTCGAAATTAATGGAATGCCATCGACGAAACCAAAATTGTATCAGGACCTTAAAACTACCAACCAAACTATATACTATATAGTTATATAAAATATGGCGATACAACTATATAAAATATGGCGTATTTTCTCCTTGTTGGTCATCACACCGGCCGTCCAAAAACAAGCTGTTTCAAATGTTAATATCGAAGCAGTACGTGAGAGCGTCGAAAATTTCGAGAAAATTCTTTTTATTATGTTTTAATTATTGTGAGTATTATAATATAGTGGAATTAATATTAACTAAAATGTAAGCAAAACAACTTTCATTCACTGCACAGTATTAAAATTAAAAAAATTAAAATTTATTTATTAACAAATAACATGTACAATTTTTGTTACATCTGATGGTACCCACACTAGGTAATCTTGTATCGTGGGTTCCAATATATCATTTTACAATTAAAGTTTAATGTTGACACTCGTTTTACAAGAGATAAATAATAATAACACAGAAAAAAAAAGAAGGTAAATAATCATTAAGTTATTTTAAAACAAAGTAATGTTTTTTTTTTTTTTTTTAAAAATTTAGAAAAATTGTCATTTCCGTTAAGATCAATAAAGTTAATAATAATAGGTACTATTGTATATGTGATAAAAGATTTTCAGTGTTATTATAGTCTAAAGAAGTGAGCCAGGACGAAATTTTAATTTTAGCTTTTTTGATCGAGCAAAGCTTAATATCACAAGCACTAGCAATTTTATTGTAAATAAATAATTCTATGTAAGGACTGAAACGTCTGGCGAAGCAAGATTTTATTCTTGGCAGTGGAACG